>JASDQU010240978.1:53680-66653 GCA_032191745.1 Picea mariana
ACAGGCTGTGTGTATATCTAAACTCTAAGAAAAAATGAAAACAGACAGACCAAACTAGGAAGAGACCACTGATATTGATAACCAGGATCCCTTGAAGGCTTGGATACTCTTTCTAACAGAAAAACAAATAATGCAAAGAAAAAAAATAATAAGGAAAAAAACAATCTGAGAAAGGACTGTTAGCAAACAAGACTCAGACGGAATTCTAGAAAACCCCCTAAGAATGTGTGATTCTGATAGGGAAGAGGATGAATGCTTCTGAGGCTCTCTGAACTCTACACTCTACTGCTACCTCTACATATAGCGTTCACACGCGGGATGTAAGAGGATAGGGCATGGGTACACACGTTCAGACCTTGTGCAGACCGCGTGTACCTTTGTGGGTCCCGAGAAACATAGTCAAGCAAAAGTTAGGGAAAGATGATATGGAAAACCAGACTCCCTACTAGCTCAGACCTTACAGAAATGAAAAGAAAAGACAGGCAAGAAAAACTAGTCTTTAAACTACCCAAAAACTAAATAAAATTCTAGGAACCCTAGAGAGTCTCCCCAGTATGGTCGGCAATTCTGTTGTTGGGGAAAAACACCCTACAGACTAGCAAATAGAGTTCAGACTTTGCATGCAGATATGACCGAATAGAAATTACTTTCTACCTTCATCCCTAGATTTAAATCCCCTTTTCTTAGTAAATTCATGGAAAGATCAACCTACCTCGTTACCGGCGTTTAATGTCGATCCTCCATTGTGCTTGATTACTTGTTCGCAATACTCCTTCCAAAGATGACCTGCATACAAGATGAGAAAAAACTATGCATGCATACTACTTATATACTAACGGGTTAGAAATCCAAACATAAACTAATCAAACCATAAAAAGTTCATGAATTGGGACGGGAAAAGAAATTTCTTTATTACTTTGAATGAGTCAACTTACAAAAGTTGAGACCAGCCACTGCTCCTTGAACCTGATCCTGGGCTCCTCTTCTTCTGTCCTCCAACTGCTTTTCTTTGAATCTCCTTTGGCATAAGGAAAGGTTAAAGGGTTGGGACAATGGGAATACGTAAATGGGCAGAGTTTCTTTTCTATATTTTTCCTCCTCCAAATGGTACCCCTACCCCTTCTTTTATAGGCTAGAAGGAGCTAGGTATTTGGAATAACCCTCGGCCATGCATGGCCGGGAGTTTCAGTTAACTCACCCATAGCTTTTTGTTCCATCGGCAACTTTCCTTTTTTCATGCTTTTGTCGTTCCACGCGGGTTGTTTTGGGTCAGCCAGCGTGTACACACGTGCAGTAATGGATTATGGCGCATGGGCCTTTATTCAAGAGGATTTTCAAAGAGTTGTTCAACGGTGTTTTGGCAAAGAAGGGATATGAGTTGGCCTGATGCCAGGTAAGCATGTGTGGTGCAATTTATGTGCCTGATGAATGGAGTGTTTAGGGAGTACCTAGATAAGTTTGTGAGTGTTTTCCTAGATGATACACTCATCTATTCTAAATCAGAAGAGGAACATGAGAAGCATTTAAGAATGGTGTTGCAAGTTTTAAGAGAGTATAGATTGTATGCTAATCTAACTAAGTGCATATTTTATCGAAATAAGATTCACTACTTGGGGCACATAATATTAGCACCAGGGATAAAAGTTGATCTTGAGAAGATAAAGGTCATTAGAGGATGGCAAACACTAAAGAATGTGACATAGGTTAGATCATTCATGGTTATTGTTGGTTATTATTGAAGATTCATAAAAGGGTTCTCAAGCATTGCAAGTCCAATCACTTTCTTGCAAAAGAAGGGAGTGAAATTTGAATGGACTTCCAAGTGTGAAGAGAGTTTTCAACGGTTGAAGGGAATATTTACAAGTAAACAATTCTTGAAGATTGTAGATCCAAATGAATATTTTTTTGTGTGATCTAATACATGCAAGGAAGGACTCAGTGGAGTTCTCAGTCAAAGAGACCAGGTGTATGTGTCAAATTGTAGTGATGAAAAATGAATTTTTGAGGGAAATGCATAATGTGCCATATGTCAAGCACCCATAATATCAGAATCCAATTGCAACAGTAAGAAGCCAATACTTTTGGCCGAGAATGAAGAAAAAAGTGGTTAATTACATAGCTAGATGTCTAGAATGCCAAAAGGTAAATACAAAGAATAGACACCCAATAGGTTTTCTATAGTCATTTCCCATTCCAGAATGGAAGTGGGAATTTTTCATGGTTGATTTTATTACTAAGCTACCCAAAACATTGAAGCAACATTATTCCATCATGGTGGTGGTGGTGGATAAATTGAGTAAAGCAACACATTTTATTCTGATAAATACTACACACGAGGCAACATATATTGCATATATCTACATGAAAGAAGTTTCTAGTCTACATGGGGTACCTAAGGAAATAGTTTCTGATAGAGATACAAATTTTGCATCCAACTTTTGCAAAGGTTTGTTCAAAGGCTTTGAAACAAAATTGAATCTCAGTACAACATATCATCTAGAGTCAGATGGGAAAATAGAAAGGACTAACAGGATAATTGAGGACATGCTTAGAATGTATGTGATGGATCAACCATCAAATTGGGAAGATTATATTCATTTAGTTAAATTTTCCTACAACAATGGGTATCAGGCCTCATTGAAAATGAGTCCATTTGAGGCATTGTAGGGTAGAAAATGTAACACTCCCGTGAGTTGGGATAATCCAATAGAGAGAGCAGTTGTTGGGACAAATTTGTTAAAGGAAATGGAAGAGAATATGACAAAGATAAAGAAGAACTTAAAGGATTCCCAAGATAGGAAGACAAGTTATGCATACAAGAACATAGTGTTTAGAGATTTTAAAGTGGGAGAACATGTGTTTTTAAAAGTGAAGGCAAAGATAAGTTCGCTAAGATTGGGAAGTTGATCGAAGTTGGTAGTGATATCTTGTGGGCCTTTTGAAATATTAGAAAAGATAAGGCCAGTTGCATACATGTTAGCATTGTCTGCATCCATGAGAGTGCATAATGTATTTCATGTGTCATTGTTAAATAAATATGTGTCTGATCCTAACCACATAATTGATTGGAATGTGATCCAAGTGGAGCATTAAGGGGGTTTCTGGGTGGAACCAATATGCATCCTGGACCAAAAAGTCAAAGTGATCAGGAACAAATCCACAGGGTTGGTAAAGGTTCAATGGAATTGCTATGATATTGAAGATACTACATGGGAGCATGAAGAAAACATGTGAGCAAATACCTGCAAATTCTTGACAGTTTTGAAGAAAATGGAATGCAAGACTCCATTTTGAGAAACTAGAGTTCTAGAACCACATCTCAGATTCCTAGCCAATTGTGCTAGGGACCTTGATAAATGAATGGCTCATTCCTTGGGTTATCCTTGATAAACATATGTTACATCCCTTGAGTTAACCGTGATAATGAATGGTGCATTCCTTGGTTCAATGACTGGGGAGGAACATGAGATTTTGGTTGGAGTTGTTGCTAGAGTTGTTAAATTGCAGAATTTTATTTATAATAGAGATATTGCACCAAGGACGACACACAATTGTAGGGGATGGGGAATGTAAAATACCCACGATAATACTCAGTTTAATTAATACTTTTGTAGATATAATTTGTGGCTACAGCCAAAGCAATGTAATATGTGAATTATATGTTTTAATAATAAAAATGTGATGTCAGATGCTAAGGGGACATGGACAAGATCTCGGGGTTGAACTAATCTACAAGAGGGGGGAGTGTCTAGGATAATGGCCAAGAGGGTTCCAAGGGGGAAAACCCATGTATATTGATTTATCCCATTTCCTAAATTTTTTATTTGTATATGAACATTCCCATTTTTGTTTGAGTGTTCCCTAAGCCAATAATTGAATACATGTAAGAGGGTGGGTGTGAGTAGTCATGTCCCAAAGTTATTGGGAATATGGGGGTTGAGTACAATCATCTTGGGGAAGTGTGTGAGTAAAACAAATAAACCCAAAGAGAGGAAATATGTATGGTTTGGGATAATAATTTTTATTTAGTCAAGTTTTGAGAATGAGGAGAAAGTATAGAGAAAGAAAGAGAGCTTGGAGTTGGTGCAGCCATGGAGGGTGAATTCTAGAGAAAGATGAAGCATAATTGGAGTGAATTGGAGCTAGAAAAATGAAGAGACAGGTTGCCAGGCCTGAAGAGTGAACTCTTGTGTAAGTTTCACTAAAACAACAAATGTTTGTTGTTGGTTTGTTGATAGTTTTCCTAGCAATATTTTCCTTTCAGTTCCCAACGGGGATATTCCTAGCTACATGTGCCAAAGAGACCCTAATAAATGAATGGAACATTCCTTGGGTTAATCCTAATAAATCGATGGCACATCCCTTGGGTTATCCCTGATAAACAAATGGTATATTCCTTGGGTTGGAAAATTCAAGAGGAAGAGAGCTGGTGGAAAATCGGGATAGTTGTAGAAGAATATCAATTGGGTTGTGAGGTTTATGAGATGTGAGTGGACTGTGAGAGACCACCCTCTTTTGTGGATTTCTATTCTCAACTCAAGGGCGAATGGATTTTGATATTTGGAATAGTTAGTCTATGGTTGTGTGGAACATCCCTCCCAAGCAGCTGGTTGCACAACTCTTATTTAAAGATAAGTGTTTTATCTTGTTGTTATATTATTTCATGAGTTATTTGTTGTGCATGAACTCTGTGTATTTAGGAATGATTTATATGTTGTTGTGTCAATGATTAAGTTGCATTTCATGTTGATTATTAACATGTTTTAGATGCATCTATTTAATGGTTATGGGCATCAACTAAATCTATTTTAATTTTGTAGTTGTAAGCTACAAGAAATCGACTAACAGTAAAATAACCAATTTAGTTAGCATAAATTTCATTTTTATGAGTATTTTTCACTGTATTGTCCCTCGATTGGGATGGGGGACATTACAACCATGATGGAATCATGTTTCCTTGCTATCCCGGTCAATTTGATAATGAAATCTATAGTAACAACTTCTCATTTCCATTAAGGAATGAGCAGTGGATGCAACAATCCTGTTGGATGTTTTTGCTTAGCCTTTGTCTTTTGAAGTTCCATGCATCTAGCCAAATAATAAATGACATCTCTCTTCATACCAGGCCAAAAATATTGGCCTCTTATAACTATAAATGTTTTTTGGTATCATGGATATCCATTGTATGGCACATTGTGCATCTCCTTTAAAACCAAATTTCTAAATTCCCGAGATTTGGGAACATAAACTATGTTTCGAAATATGAGGATTCCATCCTCTTCTAGTTTGTAATCCTTATATTTATGTTGCACATTATTCTACTATAGGATTTCTTTAACTTTCATATAATGTTCATCTATTGTTACAACCTCTATAATTATATGTTTAAAATCTATTATGTATATACTAATGGTTGTAGCATGTATTTTATGCACCCTTGTACTGAGTGCATCAACCACCTTGTTCTCTTTTCCGTTTATGTGCTTGATGTCAAAGTCATATTCACTAAAAAATTCCAACCATCTAATTTGTCTAGAATTTAGTGTTGGTTGTTCAAACAAGTATTTCAAACCACTATGGTCTATCCTCAATTCAATGTTTTTCCCATAAGGTACCCCCTCCACATCCTTAAAGCATGTACTATGGATGCCAAATCTAGGTCATGTGTGGCATAATGTTTTTCATGCTCCTTCAATTTTATGGATTCATAACAAATTACATGTCCATTTTTTTGTAAGGACTCCACTAAGCCCTTCCTTGGGTGCATCTGTGCACAAAACAAAATTATCATTTGGATCTGCAACTTTTAAAATAGGTGCACTAGTTAGTAAATCCTTTAAGTGTTGGAAATTTTCTTCACACTTGGAATTCTGTTCAAATTTTACTGCTTTCTTTTGCAAATATGTTATTAGGTGAAAAAAATTAGCATTGGCCAACTTTTGATTGCTTCAATTTTCTCTGGATCTACTGCTATGCCATCTTTTGAAACAATGTGACCCAAATAATGGATCTTGTTTTGATCAAAAGTACATTGATTCAACTTGGCATGAAATTTGTGCTCTCTCAACACTTGTAGCACCATCTTCGAATGGTGTTCATGGTCTTCCTCTGTCTTGGAATAGATAAGAATATCATCCAATAATAAAATGACAAACTTGTCCATGAAATATCTGAATACCCCATTCATCAGACACATAAATGTAGTGGGCACATTGGTCAACTCAAAAGGCACCACTACAAATTGATAGTTTCCATACCTTGTTCAAAAGTCAATTTTTTTAGAATCTTCATCTCTGATTCTCAATTGATGATAACCCAATCTCAAGTCAATGATAGAAAATATATTTTCTCCCTTTAGTTTTTTGAAAGATCATCAATACTTGGAAAATGATATTTGTTCATGATTGTAAACTTGTTAAGCTATCTAAAGTCAATACATAACCTCAATGTTCCATATTTTTTCTTAACAAAAATAACTGGGGAACCCAAAGGAGAAAAACTTGGGCATATGTACCCCTTCTTCAAAAACTCTTCTAGCTGCATTTTCAATTCTTTTAGCTCTGGTGTGCTCATTATATATGGAGTTTTCGATACTAGGGCACCTCCAGGAATTAAATCAATAGATAATTCAATGTCCCTCTTTGGTGGAAATCCTATAAACTCCCCAAATAAATCTAATTCAAACTCTTTCAATATTGGATAACCTTCAATACTTGGATCCTTGTTCTTCATTGGCTCTTCCATATGGCTTGCATATATTTGGTACCCTTTCCTTAAACTTCTTTTCATCCGCAAGGATGAAATCTATTGGAAATACATGGGCCTTGGAATACCTTGCACTATCCTTGAATTCCCTTCCTCATCAATACATGTGAAAACCTTTCTATAACAATCTAAGGCAACACGATACTTTTCTAGCCAATACATACCAATCAACAAGTCATAAGACCCAAGTGGTATGATGTTCAAATATTCTTTAATGTTGATTCCATTCATGTTTATTGGGAAATACTTAACAAGCTCAATGATTCTTCTCTTGGTTCCAATAGCTAGCTAAACTAAACAAGACTTTTCATGCTTACATTTCTTCACTTTAAATATTTCAACTAGATTTGGATCTATATAGTTATGACTAGCTCTAAAATTAATAAAAATATCTATGGGTTGATTATCAATCTTACCTTCCACTTCAATCATGTGGGATTGATATTCTACTTATCTATTGTCCAAGGCTACATAGATCCAGGGAATTATTCTACCCGTGTCCTGTATTGTCTCCTCCTGCTTGATGATATGCAAAATCTTCATCTTATATCCTCAATGAGGACAATATTTATACATGTGATCTCCTTCACATCCCCAACATTTTGTGTGTTTTTGTTGTCTTGGCCTATTTCCCCAGGAATATGTCATTTTATGTTGCCTTGAGATAATTTCCCTAGTTGATGTGCCTGAGAACTATTCCTGATGAAAGGTGGATTAAATCCTTTCTTCCTCAGATCCATCTTGCCTTTCTTCTTATCATCCTAGTTCTTTTGGAAAGATGGCCTTCCTTTGTACTTATCCTTTCTTATGTATTCTTATAAATTCTTGGGCTCATCAAACTGAATTTTTTCCTTGTAGAAGGATGGAAGTCCACTCAGGAACCTCTAAATTTTGACATTCTCATATCTGATGAAAATCACATACCTGAGAATTTCCAATAATTTCCTCTCATATTTATCCATGGTCATGTTCCCAAGTTTGAGTTCAAATAACTCTTGCATTTTCAATATTGCTTTGACAAGTAATTTTGATGGAAATATTTGCTTGACCTGCTTAAGTTGATCCCACCACATATATGTCTTTCCTTGAATATGGTAGGATACAAATTTGTATTTGATATCTAATGAGTAATCAGGTAACTGGAAATTTTTCCTCATTTCTAGCATCCATGCTTCTATATATTCTCCCTTCCTATTCTCCCCGTCAAATTATGATGGATATATTTTCATGAGCTCCCCTTGAAATTTATCTGACCCATGTCTCCTCCTCTTATATCTGATAGGAGACATAGTTGGGATGATTTCTGACCTTGAATGTGCATATTCTCTTTAGGTTGATTTCCCTAGGAAATGATGATGTTGATGATGTTTGTTGACACTCATGGATTGTCTAGATCCTCCATGATCATCCCTCCTATCATGAGATCTAGATATTTCTACTTGCCTTGCACTAACTTCTTGTCTTGTACCAAAATATTTATTGACTTGATTCTGTAGCATATTCATACTCTGTAGTATCTCCTCTTGAGATTTCATGATATTTTCATTATTGTCCCTATATCTATGCACTTCTCTTTGTAGGCTTCTCATAGTTACAGGCATAACTACATGCATATTCTTCCATTAGAATCAGTCTCAGCATACCCCATGATGACATGAAAACCTATGATCTCCTCCTCATCGATGCAATATCCTTGAGAATATTCCATATCTCTAGTTATCATATATGAATTAGGGTCTTCTTTCTTGTACCTCTAATTCTGCAAGAATGTGCATGCAACAATTGTTATTAGAGTTAAACACATTGGAAAATATTTATTAATTAGATTATAGATCATTATTAATTTGAAATTATGAAGAATAAAAATGCACTAATTAAATTTATGGGTTTATATATGGCTTATCCTCCTCAACAAATTTATAACAACTATTTTTTTTCTCAAATATGACCTCCAAACTGAAAATTATAGTCTAAGGAAATTTAGATTGTTTTCCCATTTTACCCCTTACTGCTACAGGTGTCTTCTTCTTCAGCCTGTACATTTTTTTATACACAGATTCAAAATATGGCTCTATTGATGTCTTATATGGTCCATGATATTTACACATACTTATGTTGTGCCCCAAACGGACCTCTGAGCAAGGAGTTATGCCTTTTGTAAGAAAACTAGTGCCCAAAATATACCTTTAATTGTTTAAGTTGTAACTTTCTTATACGAGCTCTATTTTGTGCTCAAAATAGCTTGTTGGAAAACTTTCCTCAATATATTTTATTTGATATATAGGTACATGCTGTACCAAAGTTACACATTATTTTCATAAAATTTGACTACCTAAAACGTCGTTAAGGGCCTCAAAAATGCCTCGAAAGATTATGACCTGTAAAAGCACTATAAGTTTCCTAACAATTTGACTGGTTATTATTGACATTGTTGTTGATGTGGTGTTATAGGTCCATATGGAACCTTGGGATGATGCCATGTCAACCCCTTGGCCACTATGGCCTTTCCCATCCTCCTTCATCATCTTCCTCCTCTCTCATCCATCTTCTTTCGCTTCTCTTTCCCCTTTATTCCTTTACCTTTACGATGACCTTTAAAATTAATAAATATTTTTATTTATGGGCCCCACCCATACCGGCTACCCACTTGGAACACATATGACCTCAAATGGGACAAGGGTCCTACCTCATATATCATACCTCCACCTGGAACCTTTTCATTGGCCACATGGATGAGTGGGTCTCATCTCGTACCCTTTTCCTCGATGCACAAAATTGCATTCCCCAATTGGACGATGAAAATGATCATGGAATATCAATGTTGGATGATCCATTTCACATTGCCAACGAGCTTGAGGGTTAACACCCCCTCCACAATGTGGCACTATAAAAATTCATTGATGTGGCATTTCTTCATTAGTTTCGCATCACCAACTATCATTCCCAAATATTCTTCACTACCCATGCGATATCGATTTGTGAGCGATGTGATACCACTTATGGTATCGGCTCACTGCTCCACTAGTCACCCCGCCACCATGTCCTGCCATCGACTGAAACCAGCCTATGACCATAGAAATTCCATCATGGTAGTTCAAATCACCATTTCCACGTCATCGCCAAATTACCCACCACATGGCCTCCATGTCATGATGACTTCATGGTATGGAAAATTACCTAAAATTTCCCAATTTCCCATTTTTTTTCAAAAATGCCTAAATTCAAAATTTCTTCCTCGATAGCTATGGGAGATCTATAATTCACTTCCTATGGATAATTTCATCCATGTGAATGTTATTTTGGCCTCTGCACCCAAAACATGACACTTCTATTTCGATCTCTCAATGAATTTTCATTGCAATAATTGGGGATTTTGCCCAATTTTTCCCAATTTCACCATGGATATCCTACAAATCCCAAATTCAACCAAGCCGAGAAAAACTCATTCAGAGGTTAACATTGGGGATTTTAACCCTTGAACTCAATTTTCCCAAAATTACAGGAAATTTCCTCAAACTTTTTCCTGGGGCATTCTAACAATAATTCACAAACATCCTATGAACTTTAAATCTACAATTCTAGCTTCTACATGTTGTTTCCATCCCATGTAGGTTCGATGTTTAACATGTGGCTTTGGTACCGCTTTGTAATGCACCCATCCCCAAGTTGGGTCACTCCACTGCTAAAAAATCCCAATAAAAATTTCTGATACCAATTCTAAATGCGCAAATAACACACACAACATGATATTAAATATTATACAATGGGTCCATTGGTGAAATCGAGACCAGGGTTCTCGACAGTTACCAAAAAAAAGTACCATTGTAGTTTAGGAACTGTAGAGATAAATATATTACTATAAGTAGCCTTCATAAAATGTCAACCCGGGGAGGTAGACTTAGAGGAACCAACCCTGTATGTGCAGGGTTGAAGAGAGAGTTTCAAGAATGTCAATCTACTTCAAAAGAAACTGCTGAAAGAAACTATACTAATTTGCCATGTTCTGGACTCGTTCTGCACTGATACTGCACTAATTTTGTACTAGCTCACAAAACGTGTTTTAAGCATATAAATAATCTACTGAGAAACTGATGACAGGAAATACTTCAACTTTGCGACTTATCACTCCACAATCACTTAGCAACTTCTAACATGTCTGGATCCTCTATTGAAATGTAATAATGTAATGAAGATTTCCTAATTTATAAAATACCCAAACTAGATCTCAAGCTCGAACGTAAAAATTGAAGCCAATGGACAAATCGAAACTGAAAACTATAATTACACTCTAACTCAATAACTAGAAATTCACTCAAATTCTGCTAAATACTAACACACTAATCAAAGTCTACTACATTTTGAAACTTTAAATTCATCGATGTAATTGAAATCTGATTATGATGCTCATAACCCGTCTCAGGAAAAGGGGGCCCTACCTTCTTCATCAACCAGTTAGTTTCTTTAAACAAATCGCATCAAATCCTATGAATGATAAAAGATAGAAATTAATCAACTCTATTACTTCAATAAACGAGAACAATACAATGCTAGAAAATCACTTATCTCCTTCTGTCTATTCTATCTCTGTTCTACTATCTATTTATGTTCTACGTTCTATCTCTACATAATCTCCCCTATATCATCTCTATAATCTCTATATACTATTGCCTTCCCCCCCATCTATCGAGCATAGCAGATGTTATATAGAGTTTGTATTAATTACAATCCAGATTCAGTTCCAGCCCTGTGCCTTTCAAGAAGCAATAACTGTCCACATGGCATTCAGGTAGAGCATCATTGCTTGGAGAGGATAAATGAGTTTCCCAGAAATATCTATTTGAATTGGTGGCAATAACTAAATCTACAGAGCTCCTTCAATGTCTGGGCGATCTACTTGGCACTTGGCATTTTTGGAAAAACGCCATAACCACAAAATCTGGGTTTTACCCGTTTAGAAAAACGAGAATATATCCCAAACCGTTAAGCATTTTAGAAACTGTTGATGTGGGAACCAATTTGGACCCTTCTGCACAAAACCCAGATCTTAGTTTTTCAAGATTCAACTTCAGCGCCTTAAAATTTGCGCTGGAATTTGACTGTGTGGAAAGTGACAGGAATTGACCAATTTCATAGAAGAATAGAGCTATAATAAAATGTAGAACAAGCTGCAAATATAATTGCCTTCGTAGCAATAGAAATATGGCGTTCTGGCATATGATGGATCTTTCAAGTGGTATTTTGGCTTCTTTGTGGCCATTTCACACAATACAACCCAGCATGGTTTGGAAACACGACTTTTAATGACACCTGTATCTTCTACACAAGTGCGCCAATGCTTTAATACTTGTAATTCATATGTGTTCACATGTTCATGTCTTGCTCCAACAGTTGGATTCAAGAATTTCTCAAATCAAGAGGGCTCCTGTGCAAAAATGACCACAAAACCATATGCACAAAGGTGTGCCCTTTCAATATATTTATTCAATTCTTCGCCCACCTGTAACTTAGAAAGTATTTTACGATTTATGTATTACACAAAACATATTTGTGTGATAGAATATGAAAAGTACAAAAAACTACCATAAGCGACTTGGGAAAGTAAACAATATCTGTAAGAAAATGTATTAAATCAAGAACCCAAGAGGAACATTGACATATTCAACCTTTCGCAAGGGAAGGAGATCTCACCCGAAGCGTATCCTAGACTTGTGTGATGAAGAGATTTAAAGAGAACGCAGCATTAGATATAGTTCTACACTACTCAGATCCATTTACTAACCATTAAAGTAAGTTGTGATAGTAATTATATGTTAACTAGATAAAAGGAAGAAACTACACAAAAAAATCATAGATCCATTCACAATGTAACAGATAAGCACAAAACAATGTTTTAGGGCCCCAAATCACTTCATTGTGTTATCACATATAGTTTTCAAGAGGCAGCAGGTCATCCGAGTTCATGTTCTGCATAGGAAGCGTCAAAGCATTGCTTTCATACCAGTCCATTTTGAGCTTGAGGCACAATAAGTAGGCAGTTTTAATATTTCAAGTAGGCGGGCTAAGTTTTCAATGGTGGACATCCCCTGTGAAGATTGGATTAGCGGCTCACGGACTTATGGGAGTCCAAAATTGTGCGAAGTATAACGCCAAAGAAAAAGGTCCAAAGTCCCAAGGCTTGAATCGAACGCGAGTCGTCGATCTTAAAGTG
>JASDQU010240978.1:66804-78997 GCA_032191745.1 Picea mariana
GGACCACTTTCGAGTTCATCCATTTGTTTACCTTTGCATCGATTGGTTTCCACTTGGACATGGGTCCTCCAAACATTCTCATCAAGGGAATCATATCAATCAATTACTTGGCATCAACCAATGACATCAATAAAACCAAACCATTTACATCAATGACATATGATCCAACAATCTCCCAAGTAATCAAACCATTGGCATCAATGACAAACCATTGGCATCAATGACAACATGATCCAACACATATGTCAAGCACCCATAATATCAGAATCCAATTGCAACAGTAAGAAGCCAATACTTTTGGCCAAGAATGAAGAAAAAAATGGTTAATTACATAGCCACATGTCTAGAATGCCAAAAGGTAAAGACAAAGAATAGACACCCAATAGGTTTTCTACATTCATTTCCCATTCCAGAATGGAAGTGGGAAGTTTTCATGGTTGATTTTATTACTAAGTTGCCCAGAAAATTGAAACAACATTATTCCATCATGGTGGTGGTGGTGGATAAATTGACTAAAATAACACATTTTATTCCGGTAAAGACTACACACGAGGCAACATATATTGCATATATCTACATGAAAGAAGTTTCTAGGCTACATGGGGTACCTAAGGAAATAGTTTCAGATAGAGATACAAATTTTACGTCCAACTTTTGGAAAGGTTTGTTCATAGGCTTTGAAACAAAATTGAATCTCAGTACAACATATCATCTAGAGTCAGATGGGAAAACATAAAGGACTAACAGGATAATTGAGGACATGCTTAGAATGTATGTGATGGATCAACCATCAAATTGGGAAGATTATATTCATTTAGTTGAATTTTCCTATAACAATGGGTATCAGGCCTCATTGAAAATGAGTCCATTTGAGGCATTGTAGGGTAGAAAATGTAACACTCTCGTGAGTTGGGATAATCCAACAGAGAGAGTGGTTGTTGGGACAAATTTTTTAAAGGAAATGGAAGAGAAGATGACAAAGATAAAGAAGAACTTAAAGGATTCCCAAGATAGGAAGACAAGTTATGCATACAAGAACATAGTGTTTAGAGATTTTAAAGTTGGAGAACATGTGTTTTTAAAAGTGAAGGCAAAGATAAGTTCGCTAAGATTGGGAAGTTGATCGAAGTTGGAAGTGAGATCTTGTGGGCCTTTTGAAATATTAGAAAAGATAGGGCCAGTTGCATACATGTTAGCATTGTCTGCATCCATGAGAGTGCATAATGTATTTCATGTGTCATTGTTAAATAAATATATGTTTGATCCTAACCACATAATTGATTGGAATGTGATCCAAGTGGAGCGTTAAGGGGGTTTCCGGGTGGAACCACTATGCATCCTAGACCAAAAAGTCAAAGTGACAAGGAACAAATCCATAGGGCTGGTAAAGGTTCAATGGAATTGCTACAATATTGAAGATACTACATGGGATCATGAAGAAAACATGTGAGCAAATACCTGCAAATTCTTGACAGTTTTGAAGAAAATGGAATGCAAGATTCCATTTTGAGAAACTAGAGTTCTAAAACCACATCTCATATTCCTATCCAATTATGTTGGGGACCTTGATAAATGAATGGCTCATTCCTTGGGTTATCCTTGATAAACATATGTTACATTCCTTGAGTTAACCTTGATAATGAATGGTGCATTCCTTGGTTCAATGACTGGGGAGGAACATGAGATTTTGGTTGGAGTTGTTGCTAGAGTTGTTAAATTGCATAATTTTATTTATAATAGAGAGATTGCACCAAGGAAAATACACAATTGTAGGGGATGGGGAATGTAACATCCCCACGATAATCCTCAGTTTAATTAGTGCTTGTGTAGATATAATTTGTGGCTACAACCAAAGCAATGTAATATGTGAATTATATGTTTTAATAATAAAAATGTGATGTCAGATGCTAAGCGGACATGGACAAGATATGGGGGATGAACTAATCTACAAGAGGGGGGAGTGTCTAGGATAATGGCCGAGAGGTTTCCAAGGGGGAAATACCCATGTATATTGATTTATCCCATTTCCTAAATTTGTTATTTGTATATGAACATTCCCATTTTTGTTTGAGTGTTCCCTAAGCCAATAATTGAATACATGTAAGAGGGTGGGTGTGAGTAGTCATGTCCCAAAGTTATTGGGAACATGGGGGTTGAGTAAAATCATCTTGGGGAAGTGTGTGAGTCACAAAAATAAACCCAAAGAAAGGAAATATGTATGGTTTGGGATAATAATTTTTATTTAGTCGAGTTTTGAGAATGAGGAGAAAGTACAGAGAAAGAAAGAGAGCTTGGAGTTGGTGCAGCCATGGAGGGTGAATTCTAGAGCAAGATGAAGCATAATTGGAGTGAATTGGAGTTGGAAAAATGAAGAGACAGGTTGTCAGGACGGATGAGTGAACTCTTGTGTGAGTTTCACTAAAACAACAAATGTTTTTTGTTGGTTTGTTGATAGTTTTCCTAGCAATAGTTTCGTTTCAGTTCCCAGCGGAGAGATTCCTAGCTACATGTGCTAAAGAAACCTTGATAAATGAATGGAACATTCCTTGGGTTAATCCTAATAAATGGATGGCTCATCCCTTGGGTTATCCCTGATAAACAAATGGTACATTCCTTGGGTTGGAAAAGTCAAGAGGAAGAGAGCTGGTGGAAAATCAGGATAGTTGTAGAAGAATATCAGTTGGGTTGTGAGGTTTATGAGATGTGAGTGGATTGTGAGAGACCACCCTCTTTTGTGGATTTCTAGCCTCAACTCAAGGGGGAATGGATTTTGAGTTTTGGAATAGTTAGTCTATGGTTGGGTGGAACATCCATCCCAAGCAGCTGGTTGCACAACTCTTAGTTAAAGATAAGTATTTTATCTTGTTGTTATATTATTTCATGAGTTATTTGTTGTGCATGAACTCTTTGTATTTAGGAATGATTTATATGTTGTTGTGTCAATGATTAAGTTGCATTTCGTGTTTATTATTAGCATGTTTTAGATGCATCTATTTAATGGTTATGGGCATCAATTAAATCTGTTTTAATTTTGTAGTTTTAAGCTACAAGAAATCGACTAACAGTAAAAGAACCAATTTAATTGGCATAAATTTTGTTTTTATGAGTATTTTGCACTGTAGTGTCCCTCGATTGGGATGGGGGACATTACAACCATGATGGAATCATGTTTCCTTGCTATCCCAGTCAATTTGATAGTGAAATCTATAGTAACAACTTCTCATTTCCATTAAGGAATGAGCAGTGGATGCAACAATCCTGTTGGATGTTTTTGCTTAGCCTTTACCTTTTGAAGTTCCATGCATCTAGCCAAATAATCAATGACATCTCCCTTCATACCAGGCCAAAAATATTGGCCTCTTATAACTATTAAATTTTTTTGGTATCATGGATATCCATTGTATGGCACATTGTGCATCTCCTTTAAAACCAAGTTTCTCAATTCCTGAGATTTGGGAACATAAACTATGTTTCGAAATATGAGGATTCCATCCTCTTCTAGTTTGTAATCCTTATATTAATGTTGAACATTATTCTACTATAGGATTTATTTAACTTTCATATAATGTTCATCTACTGTTACAACCTCTATAATTATATGTTTTAAATCTATTATGTACATACTAATGGTTGTAGCATGTATTTTATGCACCCTTGTACTGAGTGCATCAACCACCTTGTTCTCTTTTCCGTTTATGTTCTTGATGTCAAAGTCATATTCACTAAGAAATTCCAACCATCTAATTTGTCTAGAATTTAGTGTTGGTTGTTCAAACAAGTATTTCAAACCACTATGGTCTATCCTCAATTCAATATTTTCCCCATAAGGTAACCCCTCAACATCCTTAAATCATGTACTATGGATGCCAAATCTAGGTCATGTGTGGCATATTGTTTTTTATGCTCCTTCAATTTTATGAATTCATAACAAATTACATGTCCATTTTTGTAAGGACTCCACTAAGCCCTTCCTTGGGTGCATCTGTGCACACAACAAAATTCTCATTTGGATCTGCAACTTTTAAAATAGGTGCACTAGTTATTAAATCCTTTAAGTGTTGGAAATTTTCTTCACACTTGGAATTCTGTTCAAATTTTACTTCTTTCTTTTGCAAATATGTTATTAGGTAAAAAAAATTAGCATTGACCAACTTTTGATTGCTTCAATTTTCTCTGGATCTACTGCTATGCCATCTTTTGAAACAATGTGACCCAAATAATGGATCTTGTTTTGATCAAAAGTACATTCACTCAACTTGGCATACAATTTGTGCTCTCTCAACACTTGTAGAACCATCTTCGAATGGTGTTCATGGTCTTCCTCCGTCTTGGAATAGATAAGAATATCATCCAATAATAAAATGACAAACGTGTCCATGAAATATCTGAATACCCCATTCATCAGACACATAAATGTAGTGGGCACATTGGTCAACCCAAAAGGCACCACTACAAATTGATAGTTTCCTTACCTTGTTCAAAAGTTAATTTTTTTAGTATCTTCATCTCTAATTCTCAATTGATGATAACTCGATCTCAAGTCAATGTTAGAAAATATATTTTCTCCCTTTAGTTGATTGAAAGATCATCAATACTTGGAAAATTATATTTTTTCATGTTTGTAACCTTGTTAAGCCATCTAAAGTCAATACATAACCTCAGTGTTCCATCTTTTTTCTTAACAAAATTAACCGGGGAACCCAAAGGAGAAAAACTTGGGCATATGTACCCCTTCTTCAACAACTCTTCTAGCTGCATTTTCAATTCTTTTAGCTCTGGTGTGCTCATTATATATGGATTTTTGGATACCGGGGCACCTCCAGGAATTAAATCAATAGATAATTCAATGTCCCTCTTTGGTGGAAATCCTATAAACTCCCCAAATAAATCTAATTCAAACTCTTTCAATATTGGATAACCTTCAATACTTGCATCCTTTTTCTTCATTGGCTCTTCCATATGGCTTTCATATATTTGATACCCTTTCCTTAAACTTCTTTTCATCCGCAAGGATGAAATCTATTGGAAATATATGGGCCTTGGAATACCTTGCACTATCCTTGAATTCCCTTCCTCATCAATACATCTGAAAACCTTTCTATAAAAATCTAAGACAACACGATACTTTTCTAGCCAATACATACCAATCAACAAGTCATAAGACCCAAGTGGTATGATGTTCAAATATTCTTTAATGTTGATTCCATTCATGTTTATTGGTAAATACTTAACAAGTCAATGATTCTTCTCTTGGTTCCAATAGCTAGTTGAACTAAACAAGACTTTTCATGCTTACATTTCTTCACTTTAAATATTTCAACTAGATTTGGATCTATATAGTTATGACTAGCTCTAAAATCAATAAAAATATCTATGGGTTGATTATCAATCTTACCTTCCACTTCAATCATGTGGGATTGATATTTTTCTTATCTATTGTACAAGGCTACATAGATCCTAGGAATTATTCGACCCATGTCCTGTATTGCCTCCTCCTGCTTGATGATATGCACAATCTTCATCTTATATCCTCAATGAGGACAATATTTATACATGTGATCTCCTTCACATCCCCAACATTTTGTGTGTTTTTGTTGTCTTGGCCTATTTCCCCAGGAATATGTCATTTTATGATCACCTTGAGATAATTTCCCTAGTTGATGTGCCTGAGAACTATTCCCTATGAAAGGTGGATTAAATCCTTTCTTCCTCAGATCCATCTTTCCTTTCTTCTTATCATCCTAGTACTTTTGGAAAGATGGCCTTCCTCTGTAATTATCCTTTCTTATGGATTCTTCTAAATTCTTGGGCTCACCAAACTGAATTTTATCATTGTAGAAGGATGGAAGTCCACTGAGGAACCTCTAAATTTTGACCTTATCACATCTGATGAAAATCATATACCTGAGAATTTCCAATAATTTTTTCTCATATTTATCCATGGTCATGTTCCCAAGTTTGAGTTCAAATAACTCTTGCATTTTCAATATTGCTTTGACAAATAATTTTACTGAAAATATTTTCTTGACCTGCTTAAGTTGATCCCACCACATATATGTCTTTCCTTGAATATGGTAGGATACAAATTTGTATTCTAGATCTGATGAGTAATCAGGTAACTGGAAATATTTCCTCATTTCTAGCATCCATGCTGCTATATATTCTCCCTTCCTATTCTCTCCGTCAAATTATGATGGATTTATTTTCATGAGCTCCCCTTGCAATTTATCTGACCCATGTCTCCTCCTCTTATATCTGATAGGAGACATAGTTGGGATGATTTCTGGCCTTGAATGTGCATATTCTCTTTAGGTCGATTTACCTATGGAATGATGATGTTGATGATGTTTGTTGACACTCATGGATTGTCTAGATCCTCCATGATCATCCCTCTTATCATGAGATCTAGATATTTCTACTTGCCTTGCACTAACTTCTTGTCTTGTACCAAAATATTTATTAACTTTATTTTGTAGAATATTCATACTCTGTAGTATCTCCTCTTGAGATTTCATGATATTTTCATTATTGTCCCTATATCTATGCACTTCTCTTTGTAGGCTTCTCATAGTTACATGCATAACTGTATGCATATTCTTCCATTAGAATCGGTCTCAGCATACCCCATGATGACATGCAAACCTATGATCTCCTCCTCATGGATGTAATATCCTTGGGAATATTCCATATCTCTAGTTATCGTATATGAATTAGGGTCTTCTTTCTTGTACCTCTAATTTTTCAAGAATGTGCATGCAACAATTGTTGTTAGAGTTAAACACATTGGAAAATATTTATTAATTAGATTATAAATCATTATTAATTTTAAATTATGAAGAATAAAAATGCACTAATTAAATTTAGGGGTTTATATATGGCTTCTCCTCCTCAATAAATTTCTAACAACTATTTGTTTTCTCAAATATGACCTCCAAACTGAAAATTATGGTCTAAGGAAATTTAGATTGTTTTCCCATTTTACCCCTTACTGCTACAGGTGCCTTCTTCTTTAGCCTGTACATTTTTTTCTACATAGATTCAAAATATGGCTCTATGGATGTCTTATATGGTCCATGATATTTACACATACTTTTTTTGTGCCCCAACCAGACCTATGAGCAAGGAGTTATGCCCTCTGTAAGAAAAATAGTGCCCAAAATATACCTTTAATTGTTAAAGTTGTAACTTTCTTATACGAGCTCTATTTTGCGCTCAAAATAGCTCGTTGGAAAACTCTCCTCAAGATATTTTATTTGATATATAGGTATAGGTTGTACCAAAGTTACACATTATTTTCATAAAATTTGACTACCTAAAATGTCGTTAAGGGCCTAAAAAATGCCTCGAAAGATTATGACCTGTAAAAGCACTATAAGTTTCCTAACAATTTGACTAGTTATTATTGACATGGCTGTTGATGTGGTGTTATAGGTCCACATGTAACCTTTGGATGATGCCATGTCAACCCCTTGGCCACCATGGAAGTTCCCATCCTCTTTCATCATCTTCCTCCTCTCTCATCCATCTTCTTTCACTTCTCTTTCCCCTTTATTCCTTTACGTTTACGATGACCTTTAAAATTAATAAATATTTTTATTTATGGGCCCCACCCATACCGGCTACCCACTTGGAACAGATATGACCTTAGATGGGACAAGGGTCCTACCTCATCTGTCATACCTCCACCTGGAACCTTTTCATTGGCCACAGGGATGAGTGGGCCTCATCTCGTACCCTTTTCCTCAATGCACAAAATTGCATTCCCCAATTGGACGATGAAAATGATCATGTAATATCAATGTTGGATGATCCATTTCACATTTCCAATGAGCTTGAGGGTTAAAACCCCCTCCACAATGTGACACTATAAAATTTCATTTATACGTGGTAGTTCTTCATTAGTTTCGCATCACCAACTATCGTTCCCAAATATTCTTTGCTACCCATGCGATACCGATTTGTGAGCAATGTGATACCACTTATGGTATCGGCTCACCGCTCCACTAGTCACCCCGCCACCATATCCTGCCATCGAATGAAACCAACCTATGACCATAGAAATTCCGCCATGGTAGTTCAAATCGCCATTTCCACGTCATCGCCAAATTACCCATCATGTGGCCTCCATGTCATGATGACTTCATGGTATGGAAAATTACCTAAAATTTCCCAATTTTTTCGAAAATGCCTAAATTCAAAATTTCTTCCTCGACAACCATGGGAGATCTTTAATTCACTTCCTATGGAAAATTTCATCCATGTGAATGTTATTTCAGCCTCTGCACCCAAAATATGACACTTCTATTTTGATTTCTCAATGAATTTTCATTGCAATAATTGGGGATTTTGACCAATTTTTCCCAACTTCACCATGGATATCATACAAATCCCAAATTAAGCCAACCAAAGGCCAATAAAAACTCATTCAGAGGTTAAAAGTGGGGATTTTAACCCCTGAACTCAATTTTCCCAAAATTATAGGCAATTTCCTCAAACTTTTTCCTGGGGCATTCTAACAATAATTCACAAACATCCTCTGAACTTTAAATCTACAATTCTAGATTCTATGTGTTTTTTCCATCCCATGCAGGTTCGATGTTTAACATGTGGCTCTAGTACCACTTTGTAATGCACCCATCCCCAAGTTGGGTCACTCCACTGCTAAAAAATCCCAATAAAAACTTCTGATACCAATTCTAAATGCGCAAATAACACACACAACATGATATTAAATATTATACAATGGGCCCATTGGTGAAATCCAGACCAAGGTTCTCGACAGTGACCAAAAAAAAGTACCATTGTAGTTTAGGAACACTAACATATTCAACCTTTCGCAAGGGAAGGGGATCTCACCCGAAGCGTATCTTAGACTTGTGTGATGAAGAGATTTAAAGAGAACGCAACATCAGATCTAGTTATACACTACTCAGATCCATTTACTAACCATTAAAGTAAGTTGTGATAGTAATTAGATTCTAACTAGATAAAAGGAAGAAACTACACAACAAAAGAACAGATCCATTCACACTGTAACAGATAAGCATAAAACAATTTTTTAGGGCCCCAAATCACTTCATTGTGTTATCACATATAGTTGTCAAGATCCAGCAAGTCATCCGAGTTCATGTTCTGCATAGGAAGCGTCAAAGTGTTGCTTTCATACCAGTCCATTTTGGGCTTGAGGTGTAAGAAGCAGGCAACTTTAATGTTTCAAGCAGGCGGGCTCAGTTTTGAATGGTGAACATCCCCTGTGAAGATTGGATTAGCGGCTCACGAGCTTATGGGAGTCTAAAATTGTGCAAAGTATAGCACCAAATAAAAAGGTCTGAAGTCCCAAGGCCCAAAGAGAACATGAGTCATCAATCTTAAAGTGGATAGGGGCCAGCTAGTCCCAGTGTTCAGGGAAATAAGCTTTGGGAGTTTTGAAGTGGGAAGTGTGTAAAAATGTTGAAGAGACGAAGCCCGAAATCTCGAAGAAATCATGGACCATTGATCTCAAAATCAATAGGGAGTCGCTGATCTTAGTGGAAGTGCCTCCCGAAGGCCCGAAGACCCAAAGCCCCAAAATAAGCATGAGTCGTTGATCTTGGAGAGATCCATGTGTCATCAGATGCATGACTCCAAGTAAAATCCCTTGAAAGCGTAGATTTGAGTTTTGATTCTCCCAGAGCCCGGAGACCCGAAGGAGATCTCAACCATCGATTTAAGAGGGCATGGAAGTCATTAGTATGGACATCTGGTGCACTCGTCAGTCATGAAACCTGGAACCTATTCAGAAATGACACATCAGCATGGTGACACTAGGAGTTCCACATCAGATCATATTTCGGGAGGTATTAATGTTCAACATAAAAAATAATGTCCCCCCCCCTCCCCATAGGGCATAGTTTGGCAGTTACTAAAGATGTCGGGCAGTTGGCGGTGGCGCCAAATCTGGCAGGTGCACCCTATATCTCAGCTTAGGACCAGATCTACGGCCACAGTCCATTGCGAGGGCACAACATGCTCAGGCGATAATTTTCTTAAGCGGTCCCGCAATGGAAACCATGGTAAGGTGAAAGTGCTACATGGCAAAATATCATGGATTGCGGGGCCAAAAGTGTTCTGAACCTAAGCCACCTTTGAGCAGCCCTGCAATCACATTTTTATATGGCATCCTATCCGAGAGCATCACGTGGCAGCTCCCTGAGCATTAACTCTCGTTCAATCTCTGAGGAAAAGTAGTTAATGGAGGGTAGAGCTAGTGGTTGAAACCTCAGCTCACTCCATAAATGGAAGGCATGGAAGGCTCGACCGTGGGGGCAGACTGTCGGCCCAAAGTTCCCCTGTGGATGGATTTTCCTGCAAGCCCATACTGATCTGAGCTCACGTCTGATAGAAGAATACATGCGCAGTCTGATAGAGAATATGCAGACGCAAAGCCTTAAATGCAGGGGGGCCGATCACATTCCTAGTGGTTGTGAGTAGTTTTAAGTATAAATAGGTAGTTTTGATATTTTTTTAAGGTCGTCAACTAGTTGAGCAGAAATCCCTATTTTGTAATGTTTTGATCCTCTAGCAATCTGAGGGTGACTTTTAGTGCTAACATTCATGGCATCGTTGCTAGGGAATGAATTGAAGACTTTTCCCTGGGATATAATGACAACGAGCTTCTGATTTTGAAGGTGCATCAGACATGAGAACCCTTGAATATTTCAACTTGCACCTGGCGATTCCACAATAGAAGACTCCACTGGGGAGGATCCTGTTGATAGAAACATGACCATACTGAAGAGGAAGACCAGGTATCAGTTTATGAACTTTATTCATGAAATATCGTTCTTGTTTATCATCTCATTTCTCTCTTTCCCTTCACATATAAAGAGGATTATCCTCTGCTTTATCTATTCATATGATAATAGGCCTTCCTTTATTTATCCATCCTTGGAAGAAGAAAACATGCCCTCTTCTTGTGTTGTAGATACCGATGTCGTGTCTTCACCTCTACCTATTCATAAAAGTGAGATCTGTATTGCATATCCTCTTGAAATTGATCACCCTTGTATCCCTAAGGAGGTTGAAAATAATTCACAGTCTTCTCAAATATCGTTACCCTCTATTATTCCTGCTGAGCCTTGCAATCAATTCGTTAATCCTCATGATCAACCCACTTATTTTCAAATTAAAATCAGAAATAAGTTGTTTAAACCTCTAAGGCTACCATATCACCTTAACCCTTATCCTCTTGATTCCTTTGAGTATCTTCATCAGTTTTCTGGAGAAGACCATATTATAGCCAAGAGGCACTTGGAGGCCTTTGAGAAATTTGTTGATTAGTTTGAGATTGTTCATGAGGATGTTACATTGAATTTGTTCTCACATTCTTTGTCTAGAGATGTTGCTTTGTGGTTTAGATGTCTAGAAGCCAGTTCTATTGGCTCCTGGACTGAGCTATGCCATGCATTTTTAAAGTGTTGGGGTGAGAACAAGTTCCTTGATAAATACTGGTTTGAGTTTAATGCCTTGAGGAGAGGGGAAGAGGAAGCCTTGGCTTTCTTCAACAGGAGGTTTTACAGTGTTTATCATAGTATGCCTAAGGAGATCAAACCCACAGAGACTGTTGCCATGGTGTACTATGTCATGGCTCAACATCCAGAACTGGTCCTTATCCTGAGAGAGAGGAAATATTCATTGTTAAGACACCTGTTTGAAGATTTTGAAGAAGTCGAAGAGAACATCAGGGCTAGCAAGGGGGTTTAGATGCAATCATATCTTGAAAAATTGCATGAGAATAAGTAGGAAGACTGTCAGTATGCTTCAGATTATGAGCAAGAAGATAGTGAGTATGAATCATAGCTGGAACAACAACAAGGAGGTGGGCGTGACTCACATTTGGAAAAAGATCCTTCCATATTTGCAGATTCTATGGGAAGGAATGCATATCCATCTTATGATCAGTTTTCGGAACATTTTGAACATGTAGTAGTGGTTGATTTTATAGATAACTATACGTTATTGGTTGATCATAGTTATGACATTTTAAATCCTGTTGCACCATTATCTTATGATCATTCTTATGAAGAAGAGACTTCAACTGTTGATGATCAAGAGTTGTTTTCAAAAGAATAGGGAAGTATTTTATTTACAAACAGAGAAGCATTTACAGAGGAGCAGCCTGGTCTTCTAAAGCAACCAAGATTTTTTCACACGC
>JASDQU010240978.1:82351-96466 GCA_032191745.1 Picea mariana
TTCCATAAGTCAACATTCCGCTTCTTTACCAAGGACTTCCTCAAATAAAGGGCCCAACTCTAGTACAATCTTAATCGCATGTTGGAGAAAGTTATCATAGTTCTCCAAATGGTCCTACCACTTTCTTACCAAAATAGAAGCACCCGCAACAAACTATTGGGTGGTGACAACATCCAGTTCTGTAAGCTTGGTGGTGAGTATAGTTTTCCACTCTATGTCCGCAATTAAATCCAACTGATGCATATATAGATACATAGCTTGAATTTCAGGTCTGAAGTCCCTGAGTTCTTTCTTGGTTGTTTGAGCAGCTTCAAAAATTTCATTCAGTTTGTTATCTGCCTCTTGAAGTTTTGTGAACTTTGATTGTTGTGCAATAGAATATATGAGGTCGTGTGCTTCAATGTCCATATATTGTATTTGGACCCATTCATTAACCATGGCAAAAGTCTTGCAAAATTCACCAGTTCGATCATGAAGGGATGATCTAATGGTATCCCATTCTGCAACTACTCGAGCATATCCTTGGGATGATCTTGATCCTTCATCCAAATAAATTCCATTTTCTATTGTAAGCTATCTATTTTCTCTGCAAACTGAGACCATGCATCTAAAATGAATTCAATCTGTTGCATTGGTGCAACCAGAATAATATCTTCTAGGAGTTGTTGAGCTCCTATTTTGTTATATTTTTTGCCATACAAATACACTTATCTTTACACCTTCTCCCCACATTTTGTCACTAATATATCCCTAATTACACCATAAACCTCCATTATCTCTTTTTATTCATCCTAAGTGGTTAATACACAGTTTTCCATATTTTTAGTGATTAAAAGGATGATTATACACTATTTTTGTCAATGATGGTTTAATCCTATGTTTCTATGTCCAAGAAACATGTTCTGTACTGTTCAGGTTCTGGTATATGCACTGTCCATGTTCCGGTACCTGTATTGTACATGTTCCGGTACTCGCATTGTAGGTCATCCGATACTCCAAGTCATCTGGTACCAGAAGGTTCTACAGTCATCTAGTACCTGCACAATCATGTGATACCCACACTCCATGTCATCCAATACTCTGCAGTGATCTGGTACTACCTTTGTGTTCATCTGATACCAACTCTCTGCCTCTTCTGATACCAGCTTCATCCGGTACCAGATTGCGCCTATTCTGGTACTAGCTCCATCTAGTACTACCATCGTGTTGGTTTGGTACCCATAGTCATGATTGTGTTCATTTGGTACTAAAACCCTAGCTACAAGATTCTAGTACTAATTGTTCTAATCCGGTACCAACTGTGCTAATTCGGTACTAGAAATAATTCGAAATTTTGGAAAGCTTCTAGAGGAAAATCAGGTACATGGGTTTTGTCCAGAATGATGTTTTCATGTGGACACATGAGACATAATTCACCCATCTCATACGTGTGGACCTCCAGCTCAGGGGGGATGATTCTGCTAAAATTATTGAAAAACTCAAACGACCAACTTGTTTTCGTGCAGATGGAATCATATCTAGAAATTCTACAAAATGGATTTTGTCTAGAATATGGAAAATTGAGTAAGACATGGAATTTTTTTCAAAATTAGAATTGGTTTGGAAGATATGGGTGGGGGACTAACTCGAATCTGCCCAAATTACAATAAAACCCATATTTTTGTGATTTTGCTCAAAAAATTGTAAAATTGGTTTTAACCAAAATCTGAGTTTGGGGGATTTGGTTCTATCATATCCCTTTGTATTTAATGTATAAATAAGAGCCTCATAGGGCTGAGGAGGATCCATCATTTATTATTTCAAATTTGTATTTGGGAGAAATTCATCATATTAGAGACATGAAATTGATGAGCAAAAGGTTGTAATCAGAGATTTTGATTTCTAATAAACAAGAACAGTTCATGGTTGATATTTGATGCATCATCTCAGTTCCGATCTGAATTAGTCTTCCAGGAGCATGCCTAGGCCAGGTAGAGCCCCTCGATTCGGGTATGTCCCTGTTGTTATTTATTTTGCTAATTAGTTTATGAATTTGATTGAATTTGATTTCCATGCACTATGTGTTTTAATTCAGCAATATGATTCTGTAATTGGTTTCATGAACAACTCGAATTTATGCCCTTCCACTCAAAGCATCATAATTTTGCATTTAACCTCAATCATACTCATTTTCCAAACTTCTAATATATGTGTTCTCATGCTGCTCTATTTATGTGGTTAATGATTATTTGACCAACGATTCATTGTTTTGTGCCTTGCTTTAATTATGTCCATTCATGCTTAATTAATTTGCCATCTATTTGTCGCTCACATTATTAAATAGTGTTTTTCCTTCCTAGCTGTGTCGAATACATAAAATAGAGTTTTGATCTTTAGTTGGATATTTGAATTCATTTATGAATAGAAGACATAGAAACATAGGTTCATAATTGCACTTATTACTTACAATTTAGAGTATGTGTCATCCTTCATGATGTGCTTACAAATTGATTAGCCATGCATGGGCATCTACATTTGTTTATGAGCGGATTTACCTTCTCTTTTCTTCATTCTTTGCACCCAAAACTTGAACATTAACACACACCACCCATTATGCATCTATTCATTTTCATTTATCTTCTTTCCTTGCTTGCTTGATTGCAAATCCTCTAAGTTATACAATTGTCGCCAAGAATCCATTTCATTTTCTTCAACCATGTTTCCAGCTTTTATTTGACTGTGTACATTCAACCTTTTGAGTCAGCTATAAAAGCATTAATCCCTTCTTTATGATTATTCTTTGTTGAGTTTTGCAGTGTACATTGAAAATTCTATGTTCATCTCTTCTTAACCCATCTAACATTCATCTTTCTTGACAGAGTTGGTATTTCTTTTCTATTGCATAAGAATTTCAATTCTTTGCTTCACATCTCTCCAACATCATCTTTACTTGTTCCTTCTCCTTCTTCTCCATGATTGATGCATTTGACTGTGGAAGATTTCGAGTTTAGATTTAATTTGCAGCCTTGTTTGATTGTCTTTTTCTTAAGATTGATTTTAGATTGTTTTCATCAAAATTCCTACAGTTTGCTTTCAGATCGCTTTATTTTCCTATACCTTTGGATTACTTGCACTTTAATTTCACATAGTTTCAATCACCAATGGACAGATTAGAGGTCTAACTTGTGAGATATGGCCTTCCTACATTGAAATTCTTCCTAAGGTGTTAGTTTCTATCATGAATTTCATTTCTGTTTGCTTGTTTATTTTATTGCATTTAAGTGTGGATCCACTATAGGAAATAATCATTGAAGGACAAAAGACTTGAGTAAGCTACTCATGATTAATCACGCGAACATCACCTCGAGTGCCTGAAAGACTGTGATCTAAAACTTTATAGCACTAAGTTATTCCTACGTCCCAGTGATGAATCCTTAGTGTTAATTTGTTGTAGTGTGGATTTGGAGATTGTTTTGTCGGCTTTAGATTAGGCTAGACTAGGCTTTGATCCTGTGTTTCCTGCACCTGCACCTGCACCTCGAAGCTTATGAGCCCCGATTGATAATTAAATGTGGGAATTAATAGTGTATATATATATCCCCAACATTTTGGCACCGTTGCTGGGGAGGTGCTAAAGAGATTAGAGGATAGGTAGGTTGCTTTTATTTCTCCAAAGCTTTGATTGTTCATTTCATGCAAGTGTGTTTCTTTTCATGCAAGTGTGTTTCTTTCCATGCAAGTGTGGTGTGATTTTAAGGATGACCTAAGGGTGGAGAGAAGACAGTAAGACGTGAGGGAAGAGCCCACACATCCACTTTAGTGGGGTTACTCCAAATTTAGGTTGTCCTCTTCCTTTTAGTAGTTAGAATTTGTGTTTTATTAGCATTACCCATTTTTTATATATATGAAAGAGAAGCTAACTTGTGTGAACATAAAACTTGGTGACAGCAGGGTCCTAGTATCATGGTGGTGCTTCAAGTATATAATTGGTTTGCTTACATTTTATTTTAGTTTGCTTCTTTTTCTTTCTTTAGGATTTAAAAAAAAAAAAATGGGCACTGTAAGAACTCCCCCTCTACACTAATCCATGTGTGAAACAAGACCCATAAACCAACAACAAGGACTCAAAGATGATCAAGAGTTTGGAAGAACTCTCTCCATCCTAGCAGTAGCTAGGATCTCAATGTTTGCCTCCCAGAAAGAACAAATATTGACAGCAGTCAAGAACCTATCCGCCTCTCCAGAAGTGATAGAAAAACAAGATTTCCATGAGCTACATCTAGAAGAAGATCTAGAAGCCTCCTTTAATCACCATTTCTAACATGTAGAGGAGACTAAAGAATCATTCAATGGAGAGAGACTACTAGAACCTGAGATCAAGTATTTCTTGACATGCATATTGCCAGATCCAGTATGCATCCAAGAGACAAACCATCTGAAAGAAGATGATATGTGTGGCATGATAGAGGGAGACATGCAGAGTGGTATAAATGAGGAAGTGAACCAAGAACATCAAGATTACATTGAACATTGGTTCCAGACGACAACAATATTGAAGCACCACTCTCTTCTTCAACAACTCTCCACGTCATCATCAAAGCAGCTGGTTCTCATATTCTGGTATACAATAAAGCTTATCTTTCAAACCCGAGTATGAATGTATTTCTACACCTGTTACGCACATGGTTACATTGGAAATATTCTTACACATGAAATTTAATTTCTTGTTCTTAGATAGGATAGAGTGAAATTTGCATGTTAGTTAACCTAGTTCTAAATAAATGCAAGATCTTTTCATGTTTCTTTTCAAATAAATGAAATGAGATGAAGATAATATTGGTGATCTAACATCAAAAAACAAAAACAACTTAAGATATTTCTTCTTCTTACTACATACATATTTCTGACTATTAATAATAACAGTTACTCATAAGCCTAATCTTTAAAATATAATGGGGATTTACAAAATCTTTAAGGTCTGCATAATGATTCCCATAGGTAACTCGTACATCCTAGTTTCATATCAGAACTTGTTATTCAAGCATTCTTATCAAATAGTAGCAGGAGAGTGAATGAAACTTCTACTTGTGATGGAACACAATATTATATGGAGAAGATGAACTTGGGGACTAGAGACACCTTTAGGTCATTCTCTCATGGCCTCATCCACCACACATTAAGTAATTTTGACCATGATATGTCTTTCAAATAATCTCGATACATAAGTCTATTTTTACTACGAACAATCTTTTATGGACAATCTATTGTGTTAAATATTTATGGACAATCTATTGTGTTGGCTCTATTGTGTTAAATATTTTTTTATCCTGCTCTATAGAAATGGTGCACTACTCAATCTCAACAGTAGAATCTCTGATAACATTCAACAATTATGGTTTCAACCAAGACAAAAAATCATCATTGTGGATGGGTTGGTCTACTGGTATCCTTGAGGAAAGTGGTTGGCCACTTGCAATGGACATATTATAAAATATATGGGTGGCAGTGCCATCTGTACTGGGAGAGGTAGCTTAGAAACTACAAGCAAGTCTCTCTTGAACATCACGCGGGAGTAGTGAAACAACCCCTATTTGCTATAAGCACAAATAGAGGATTTCAGAACAATGTTGAGGGTCCTTGAGGAAAGGCACATCCTGATTCGAAAACAAAAAATTGTTCTCTGGGTTGAAGTGATTTCTCCTTGAATTTCCATGGGGTCATGAGAAGGATCTGGAATTGACTAACCCTTTTCTTTTGTATATTTCTTTGTCTCTGGGTTGAGGGTAGTTTCTTGAGGAAGGGGGAAATTAATATACAGAACATGAGGTGAAGGGAATGGAATATGAATAGTACTGTCACTATCCAGATTAGATGGATCAACAGATTCAGGTTGTTCCATATCAATGGAAAGTCATATGGGAGATGTTGGGATGACTGGTGGAGCAATCACAACAGGTGTAGTATGCAACAAAATGGTTTCTTCAGTAATGAGGGTGGGACAAGTCTCAAACATAGTCACTACAGGGTCATCAATGATATTAATAATGGGGGCATTGGGAGATAGAGAGGTAAACCCCCATGTTTTTGGTGGAAGTGAAGCAATTGTAACTACATTAGTGACAATGGGAAGGTGAGTATAGGAGGAATGAGAACTGGTGTGAAATTTCTTCGTAGGAAGTGAAAAGGAAGATTCAAAATCCTCTTTAAACTCCTTACCTGTAAACATTGCAATATATGGGATAGATGGGAATGGTGGAAGCTTCGAAACAAATCTCAGTAGGGATTCCTCTTACTCTTCCTATTCGGACTATGAAGGTGTTCACTATCATTTCGGTGTGTCGGTAGAGCTTGCAAAAACTATGGTAGTTGGAGCCTCCCGCTATGATATTGAATATAGCTGATAGGATGTCCTCGAAGCTTTCAACACCCTATTCACTCCAGGCCATGGAAAAACCTCCTTTTCTAGAGATTCCTCGTCAAGATAATAGGGCAACGACAATGTGTGGAACTTCTTAGGTTCCACAACTCTTGGCCTCACAAATCCATGATCACATCTTGTGTCGAACCATATCTTGCTGGTATTCCTATTGATAAATTCTTGTGGAATCCTCATGTGCTACACAGTGTTGATTAACTCATTTAACCAGTGCAGGAAGGAAACATTATTGAAGGAGACATTGGTGGCATATGTTCCAACTTGCTAGGGCTCAAATCTCATAGCTACTTGGCTATCTAGAGTCATTGTGATCTCCTACCCTTGTGGTGATGGGACGTTCCACATGGTGAACATGACTAAAAGATAGCCATATATGAAGTATCCACCCCACCCATGCATATCTATGCAAGCCTATAGTATTCCATTCATTAAGTACTTGCACCAGTTCATTTTTGTTCCATGTGCGCAGAAATCAACTATCGACAAGGCATCCAATGTGCATTCTCCCTTAGTGTAGTTATTCATCACTTTGTTCATGATCAAGTAGCATGCACAACAAAAATATTCTTGGGAAATTAACTCAATAAGGTCTCCATGACCTTCACGCTTGGTTTTGAACTTATCATATTGATTAAGCTTTCCCTTCTTCCTACCATGCATTCCATAACCTTGGAATTCTTTTGTGACATCCTCTCCTTCCATAGAGAGGCCAGTTAATTGATGAATATCGTCTGTGTGGATAAGATACTCTCTATCTATCCACAAAGAGTCATTATGAACATTGTTGGTTAGGAATTTGGTGCAACGCCCTATTTTTCCAGTGGTACCAAAGACTAGAAGATCCCACAAATTCATGATAATAAACTCCCACAATGACACATAGGGAATTTTCCATTATACATCCACCTCTCCAGAAAAAAATATAAAATAGTCTAGATATACATCCTCCTTCACCTAGGAAACAAGTCCCCATCTGAAAAATCAATGTCGATGAGCTGAGCTTGCTCAATTTTACCCTGAATGTCTCCCATAATATCAACTTGTGAATCATGGGTATTTGCTGGAATGAAAATCTTTGGAATAACACCTCAAGCAGTTGCAACACAACCCATGGTTGTAGAAGACCTATAAAGTCCCCAACCAAGCTAGGAGGGGAAATTATGTTTTTTGTCCCAAAATTGTCATTCCTTCTTATGTGACTGTGTTATTAACTTCTTACAAATATTTTTCTCAATTAGGAATATTGTCAAACATATAGCATACATCCATTACATAGAAAATAGAGAAGATAACATTGCATCTTATTATGGACAAAAACTCCCAAAATCAGTACAATGATATCTAATGGTTGTAATAGAAGCAGTAGAATACTCCTAAGCACACAAATCTAATGGCTTTCAGGAAGATACACAATCTACTATAGAAACAATGCAAGAAAACCTGTAATGATGTCAATAATATCTCAAGACTCTCCAAGCACTACACTACTATTTCCAATAATATCTGCTGTGAAATAAGCCTTTCAATCCTATCAGTAGCCCCTCACAAATCCAATATGGTAAAATACTGCAACCTTGATTCATAGAGGTCCTTGTTGGGCAACTGTGAGGCATCTAGTCGGGCCTCACAGGACAAACCTTGCTCAACATGTGGGGGTTTATCCTTCCACATAAGTGTGAAACCCTCCTAGCACCTGCAGATCATATAATCGATCTTCTCTTAAACTCACCATTAATACCTTGCACAAGTTGATATGCCTCCCAAATCTCTCTAGTATGAAACCAAACACCACAATGAATGCTAATGAGAAATCTAGATTAATTCTCCTCTTTTTTAGCTAGGGTGGGTCTTGCACCACCAAAACTAAACCTGTAGTGGAAGGGTTTTTCCGAAAAACCCAATAAAAATGTTGTCTACAAGAGAAATCCAATAATATATCAAATCATAATGATAAGGGGAAGGGTTACTCTTCTATTTATTCTTTCCTTGGACCTTCTAGATCTTTCCCCATTTTGACCAAATAAAATCTTCACTTTATTTTCCTTCTAATTCCATTCAAATATAATTATTTATTTTATTTAATGTCACTTTTAGAATTTGTCATTCCTTTTTACCTAGTGACACCAAATAAACCTCATTGACACCCTTTTTCCTTGTTGACTATATCCTACGGGAGTCATATAGGCTATTGATTCCTCCATCATGGTCAATTGGAAGGGGAAATTTTTAATATCCCAAGGCCGAGCCCCAGTTGTAATTATGAATTGTAACATGTTTTGTAGGCTGGTGAGCCAAGTGTTATAAGATAGGAGGCTTATGTGCTTATTAGGCTGGAGAGCCTAGATGTCAAAGGCCAGGAGCATGTTTTGTACATGTGTGTATTCATAATTATTAATATAACAACATTGTTGCGTGTAGACCAACCATGAAGAAAGAGTTATGGGGGACTAAGCTCCACTAGGATGGGTATGGTAAAGGGGTTGAGAGGCTAGGAGAAAGGGGCTAAGATTGAGGGCTTAACCCAAGGGAATATTATAATGTATTTCCTGAAAATAATAGAGTTGGGAAATAAACCATGATATCCTAAGTTTCTTTGGGAAAAGGGAATAAACTCCAAGTGGATAGGAACACACTTCATGAGGGCCATGTGTCATCCCAGGCACATGCAAATGCAAGTGGGAATTCTTACTTTTTTTGGATCCTTTTTCCATTTTGCACCATCACACCCAACAAGCACACGAGAACCCTAGAATGCCATTTTTGAATTTCCCCAACCACTTGAACCTATGCAACAAGCTTGAATTGATACCCTTGTTGCACCTGTACCCTATGGGTTTCTTATGTATTGTTTCATCATTACCGTTCCCACGTCCAATTTTCATTGTTTCCATCACCATGCTTGTGTGTTGAGGATTGGGAGTGAAGAAGTGGGTTGTCAGGCCCATTTATTGAACAGGCAGGTTGTCAAGCCTATGAATAACTCTCCCCAAGTGAGAGAGTGTGGATAGAAGAAGTAGGTTGTCAAACCTATGAGCAACTCTCTCTAGGTGAGAGAGTGTGCTGAGGAAGTGAGTTCTCCTAGAGGGAATCGATTAGTAGCTACAGATCTCTGATAATTCCATCTCGCCTGTTGTTGAAGCCTCAGAAAGGGAGGTAGAGAAGCCGATGGACTGTGTGACAGTGAAGGAGTATACTCTTGGGGTGGGAAGGGCATGTAGGAAATGAGAGTCTGTGAGCAGTGGGCATAAGCGACTCCTTGGAGGAAATCCTTCATGTTGTACTGTGCAAATTCCTATTGTACCAGCCTAGCCTAGGAATCCCTTGCCCAATGGAGTTTAGTCCCAGCTCGGGGGTGAACCACTGCTGAGAGTGATGAGAATCATGGTCTAAGGTTGGGAGGTTCGTGGAAGGTCTGCACGCAGTTGGTGTACTTCAATTAAGAGATAAGTATATTTTTGTTCTTAATGGTTAAATGATGTATTTAAGTGCATATTTGTGATTCTTGTAATAATATCATGTGTTTCACTGCATGTATGTTTCCATATTATCTCTTTCATTTCCTGTTAAGTTTATATGTGAATATTTCCACAAAAGAGCTATGTCTAAGGTGACAATACTCGACCTGTTGGTGGTCAAGGCATGTTACAAATTGGTATCAGATTAAAAGATGTTTACTTAGTGACGTTTCCCGATGTGGAAGTTACAAAATGGTATCAGAGCCCATGGTTTCAACACTGAGCCTGGATGGGCCATGTAAGTGGTTAATGAAACAAAGGTTTCAGAGTGAATTGTTGTCAAAATAGACAAAATATGATTTAAGAGTGTTCATGGGTGCCAAGAGAATACCTTGGCCATGTTATGAATATTCGAAGGTATAATGGTTTATGGAATGGAAACAAAGAAAGAATCCACAACAATCGTTGTGTTGGGCCGCAAGGTTTGAATTTGGGGCGTAAGATCTACACAACGGAAAGCCCAATTTTTTCCAGTCGTCAGATATGGAAAAAGGTGGAATAGATTTAACTTCCAAGTCCTTCAGAATTCGTGACTTCAACAAAGTATATGTGTTATAGAGAAAAAGGGGTCGAAGCCCTAAGTTCCGAAGTCTCGGAGTGGATCTACACCGGAGAGAAGTGCTTGATCATTGGTTTTGGCCGAAGACAAATAAAAATTGTTAGATAAATCCAAAATAAGAAGGTAAGGCACAATGGTGAAAAATAGATCTCAACCAATAGATCTATGTGCGAATTATTTTGAGTCGTATATCTCACAACAGTGTGGAAATTCAGCATTCGAGAGTAATAAGGTGTGATAGAGTGAAAACTCCTGAAGTCCTGAAGTCTGGAGTTAATCCTGACCGCTCATCAAAAGGGACACGTGTCGGAAAATTGGCTTGTTCAGGAATTCGACATTCGGAAAAAACAAAGTGTGCTAAGGCGAAAAGTCTTGAATCCCTGAAGTCCCAAAGTCCCGAAGTCTGGAGTTAATTCAGACCGCTCATCGAAAGAGACATGTGTCGACGTATTGGATTATTCAGGAACTAGGCATTAGAGACAAAAAATGTGTGCTAAGGAAAAAAACTCTCGAAGTCTCAAAGTCCAAAGTTAATCCGAACCATTCATCAAAAGAAACACGTGTCGACAGATTGGCTAGCTCGGGAATTCGACATTCAAGAGAAACAAGGTGTCATAGAGTGAAAACTCTTGAAGTATCAAAGTCTGGAGTTCATATGGACCGTTCATAAAAGGATACGTGTGTCAGAATATCATCTTATTCAGAGTTCGACGTTCGATAGAATTGGATTGTGCTAGTGTGGAATCTCCCGAAGCCCCGAATTCTAAAGTCCCAAAGTGACGTGGCATGCTGATGTCACTAGGGATGACATGGATACATAGGATGTGTGCCACATGTCAGTGAGTTAAGAACCTTTGGAAGATAGAAATTCTAGTTATAATGTGACACGTGTCACCTGTCATATTGGGCCATGTGTCCACTTCTAGTATTTCTCCATGCGGCACTCCTCTCAAGCATGGGTAGTGGGGCCTCTGATGAATACATAAAGTAGTTAAAACCTTGGAAAATAATTTAAATAGACTGGGCCCATGATAACTTGACCCCAGTACATGCGTGGTGCCAGATCGTGAAGTCCAGAGACTTGGTACTATGGAAGAAAGGTGTTACAGTTAGCATTTAGTAGAGAAATCCTAAAGGCTAGAGTTAATCTCAATCGTTGGTCATAGGGGATGCATGTCGTCAGATCCCAAGGTGCAAAGATTTGGAAATATGGAAGAAATGGTTCATGATTGAGTGGGAGGAAGGAATCCTCAAAGCTCCGAAGTCCAGAAGAAATGGATGTGATGTGGAATGATGACGTCACCTAGGTGACATGGATATCCCCTAGGCATGTCAGGTGTCATATGAATTTGTACTTGGAAACAATTACAGCAGTCTGGAGACTTGGCACTCTAGAAGGATTGAGAGTATGGACAGTCTAGAACTCCCGAACTTGGAGTTCTGTAGTAAATATCAGTCGTTGGATGCTGGGAAGCCGAGGACCATTGATCCACCCCACTTTGTGAGTTCACCAATGTGGCACTCCGGGAGATTTTTTATGATGTGATTTGGAAACCACAGAAGCCCGGAGTACCGGACCTCCTATCCACCATAGACCTAAACAAGAAATGTGGATTGTAGATCCACCGTCCTTTGTGAGTTTTCCAGTTAAATGTTCTATGATGTTTGTGATGTGTGAAAAAGGAAACCTCCAAATATTTGGAGCCGGATGTTTCAAGGCTCTAGATAAGCACCCAACTATTAGCACTTGGTCACAACCATGGTCACATGCGAGTTAAGGGCTGAAGAAAAAGGGGCTAGCGCCCGAAAGAAAATTGTAGAACAAAACAGGGCTCAGAGATAGAGTCGTGAGGATTATTGATCAACCAAAGACCTGTAGAAAATGGAGTCTAGTATTTTTTTGTTGAATCAGATTGTTTAAGTTATTCTGGACAGTTATTAAGTCTAATAGCCTGACAAAAGTCGGTTGACTGTGCATTTTGTAGAGTTAACAATTGTTAAAACCAAACCAAATTGTTACATAATGCAGATAAATGGACGAGGCATAGGACACTTACAATCAAGAGGATGAAGTTAGAGGAATGGATGTCCATTTGGGATTTGAAGGAATGAAATCCAATGGGCATGGAGAAGAAATAGATAAAGACATGAGCATGATGAAAATGAAAGGATATCCAAATCCACTAGGAAGATAATGAAATTCTTAAGAGAGCCAAGGAGAAGCATGAATATTTCAATATGAATTTAATGTGGAGCCTAAAAAGAATTGAAAAGAAGTTGGATAAGGAAAGTGGATCCAGCAAATCAGGGAGCCACAGGTCCCCTGATGAGGAAAGAAGAAAAAGAAGTGGTAACAAATATCACCAGCACTTTCAAAGGCACTACAAAAGGAGGCCACACAATAGTTCAATTCCACATCCTACCAGAAATCATAGGAGATATGAAGTGGATGAACTGGAGGGTGAAATGTATAATATCAAACCTCCTACTTTTGATGGAGAGCACCAGAAAGATGAATATTATGAGACATGGCTACTTGGCATGAGGAAATATTTCCAATTTCATAATTATTCCTCGCATGTCGAAGGAAGAATCACAATCTATCAGATGAAAGGAAAGGAATCCATGTGTTGGGATCATCTTGTGCAAGTGCGACACATCAGAGAGAAGAATGTGAAATGGAAGGAATTCAAGAGACATTTTGAAAATAAGTACTTAAACAAGAGATACTATGACAAAAAGATGAAAGAGTTCTTTGAACTTAAATTGGGAAGCATGACTATAGATGAATATGAAAGGAGATTTATATATTTGTTGAAGTATGTCTCCTTCATTAAGGATGAGACAATCAAGATCCAAAGATATATGAGTGGGTTGCCATCTTTTATCAGTGACAAAATCCAGTATTATGATCCTAAAACTATGGAAGAAACCATAATGAAGGAAAAGTGTTTATATGATCAGCATAAAGGGAATCCTATTTTCCAAAGTGCTTGGGAAGACAAGAGGAATATTAAGAGGGAGCAAAGGAAGAAGGGGGACAAGACACCATTTTTTGAAATAGTCCTCAAGGAAAACCAGTTTTGAGAGAGCCCAGGATGGCTGAAGTAGGTGAGCAAAGGCCAAGGAAGACACCTATGCAATGTTGGTCTTGTAAAGGATATCATAAGTATAGATATTTCCCTCATAGAAGTGGAAAAGTGACAGTTGTTCACAATTTTCAACAAGCAGAAACAATGGAGGACATGGGAAAAAGAGTACTAAGGATCTATGCGGCCCTGGACAACAAGAAAGATGAGTTTCAATCACACATGATTGAAGTCAAAGTTATGATCAATAACCATGCCTTTACTATTTTAATTGATTCAGGGGATAGTCATAGCTATATAGATTGTAAGGTAGTGGAAATATTTCAATTACCAAGAAGAAAGAATGGGAAATATTGGCTTGTGCAGCTGGCTACAGGGGCCAAGAGAAAGGTTGTTGAGTTGGTTAAATCATGTCCACTAGGCATGAATGGACTGAGTACCAAGGAAGATTTGAACATCTTTCCTTTGGGATCATATGATTTCCTAATATGGCATGGTGTTGTTCCAACCAATCCATACCAATTAGGAAATCATATG
>JASDQU010240978.1:96609-129463 GCA_032191745.1 Picea mariana
GACACATTGGCATGGTGACACCAGGAGTTCCACGTCGGATCATATTCCGAGAGGTATTATTGTTCAACGTCAAAAATAGTGTTCCCCCCGCAGGGCATAGTTTGGTAGTTGCTAAAGATGGAGGGTGGTTAAGATTGGCGGTGGTGCCAAATCTGGCAGGTGCGCCCTAGATCTTATCTCAGGACTAGATCTACAGCCACAATCCATTGCGGGGGCACAACATGCTCAGGCGATAATTTTCTTAAGCAGTCCTGCAATGGAAACCATGGTAAGGAGAAAGTGCTACGTGGCGAACGATCATGGATTGCGGGGCCAAAAGTGTTCTGAACCTAAACCACCTCTGAGAGACCCTGCAATCACATGTTTATATGGCATCCTATCCGAGAGAAGCACATGGCTGCTCCCTGAGCATTAAATATCATTCAATCTCTGAGGAAAAGCAGTTAATGAAGGGTAGATCTAGTGGTTGAACCCTCGGCTCACTCCATAAATGGAAGGCATGGAAGGCCCGGCCATGGGGGCATACTGTCGGCCCAAAGTTCCTCTGTGGATGGATTTTCCTGCAATCCCATACTGATATAAGCTCACGTCTGATAGAAGAATACATGCACAGTCTGACAGAGAAGACACAGATGGAAAGCCTTGAATGCAGGGGGCCCAATCGCGTTCCTGGTGGTTGTGAGCAGTTTTAAGTATAAATAGGTAGTTTTGATATTTTGTTAAGGTCATCAACTAGTTGAACATAGATCCCTATTTTGTAATGTTTTGATCCTCTCGCAATCTGAGGGTGAATTTTAGTGCTAACATTCATGGTGTCGTTTCCAGGGAATGAATTGAAGACTTTTCCCTGGGATAGAATGACAACGAGCTTCTGATTCTGAAGGTGCATCAGACATGAGAACCATTGAATATTTCAACTTGCACCTGGAGACTGCACAATTGAAGACTCCACTAGGGAGGATCCTGTTGACAGAAAGATGACCATATCGAAGAGGAAGACCAGGTATCAGTTTATGAGATTTATTCATGAAATCACGTTCTTGTGTATCATCTCATTTCTCTCTTTCCCTTCACATATAAAGAGGATTATCCTTTGCTTTATCTATTCATATGATAATATGCCTTCCTTTATTTATCCATCCTTGGAAGAAGAAAACATGCCCTCTTCTTTTGTTGTACATGCCGATCTCATGTCTTCACCTCTGGCTATTCATAAAAGTGAGATCTGTATTGCATCTCCTCTTGAAATTGATCACCCTTGTATCCCTGAGGAGGTTGAAAATAATTCACAGTCTTCTCAAATATCGTTACCCTCTGTTATTCCTACTAAGCCTTGCCATCAACTCGTTAATCCTCATGATCAACCCAATGCTTTTCAAATTAAAATCAGAAATAAGTTGTTTAAACCTCTGAGGCTGCCATATCACCTTAACCCTTATCCTCTTGATTCCTTTGAGTATCTTCCTCGATTTTCTAGAGAAGACCATATTACAGCCAAGAGGCACTTGAAGGCCTTTGAGAACTTTGTTGATCAGTTTGAGATTGTTCATGAGGATGTTACATTAACTTTGTTCTCACATTCTTTGTCTGGAGATGTTGCTTTGTGGTTTAGATGTCTGGAAGCAAGTTCTATTGGCTCCTGGACCGAGCTATGCCATGCATTTTTAAAGTGTTGGGGTGAGAACAAGTCCCTTGATAAATATTGGTTTGAGTTTAATGCCTTCAGGAGAGGGGAAGAGGAAGCTTTGGCTGTCTTCAACATGAGGTTTTATAGTGTTTATCATAGTATGCCTATGGAGATCAGACCCACAGAGACTGTTTCCATGGTGTACTATGTCATCGCTCAACATCCAAAACTGGTCCTTCTCCTGAGAGATAGGAAATCTTCATTGTTAAGACACGTGTTTGAATATGTTGAAGAAGTCGAAGAGAAAATCAGGGCTAGCAAGAGGGTTAATATGCAAGCATATCTTGAAAAATTGCATGAGCATAAGCAGGAAGACTGTCAGTATGCTTCAGATCCTGAGCAAGAAGATAGTGAGTATGAATCATAGCTGGAACAACAACAAGGAGGTGGGTGTGACTCACATTTGAAAAAATTTCCTTCCATATTTGCAGATTCTATGGGCAGGAATGCATATCCATCTTATGATCAATTTTCAGAACATTTTGAGCATGTAGCAGTGGTTGATTGCATAGATAACTATACGTTATTGGCTTATCATAGTTATGACATTTTAAATCTTGTTGCACCATTATCTTATGATCATTCTTATGAAGAAGAGACTTCAACTATTGATGATCAAGAGTTGTTTTCAAAAGAACAAGGAAGTATTTTATTTACAAACAGAGAGGCATTTACTGAGGAGCAACCTGGTCTTCTAAAGCAACCAATATTTCTTCACACGATTCATGATCCTATGGTTATATACATGGAGTCGTATGTTCATATTTTAAAATTTTCCAAGACCTCACTATAGAGACTTTTCCTTTATTCATTGAGGAAAAACATTGTGTGGAAATCAGCCATCTGAGGCCTGCAAAAGACATTCAAGAGCATGATAAAGAGCAGAGCTTTCCCATGGTTCCTGTTTATGATGATTATGATTTTGATCCTTGGGAGAGTCATGAAGAAGAAGAGGAAGAACCAAATGTGTAGTTCATATCATGCCCAGAGCCTACAAATGAGCAACCATCACCTAGGATTAGTCAGCCTTCATCAGTCATTCACTCACCCGTGCTTGCCAGAGACATTCAACCATGTGTGAGTAGCTATAAGACAAAACATGTTTTATGTCACCATCCCAGTGGATTTTTTCACTTGCTCTATGAAATTTTAAGAGAGTACATGGAGTTTCATTTTCGTCATGTTCGGGATTTTCTTGCAAGCCCATACTGATTTGAGCTCGCGTCTGACAAAAGAATACATGCACAGTCTGACAGAGAAGACACAGATGAAAATCCTTGAATGCAAGGGGCCCGATCGTGTTCCTAGTGGTCGTGAGAAGTTTTAAGTATAAATAGGTAGTCTTGATATTTTGTTAAGGTCATCAACTGGTTGAGTAGAGATCCCTATTTTGTAATGTTTTGATGCCATAACTGTTCTTTGGTTATGTATCGGATTTGATACTTTCAGATTAATAGAAGTCAACCTCTTTTCATCTCTTTGTAAAAACTGTGCTAAAACACCCAGGCATGGCGGATCCAGTCGAGGGTTGTTATGTTGTTTTAATGTAGGTTTGATTGCAGTGATATCGTGACCATTTTTAGTCATCTTCCTTGTGATCTTTTCCCTCTTACACTGAATGGCTCGGGCATGGAGGATCCAGTCAAGTTGTTGTAGCTGTATGGTGATGTAGGTTTGATCATTGTTCTATTGTGACTGTCTTGTTTGGACATATTTTAGTGTCTAAAGCTTGAGCTTAAGAGTGATCTTGAGTCTGAGTTTTTCTTCTCGAAGCTACTTGAAGGACTGATGCCCATAACAGTCTTGTCCACCTTTCTTACTAAGTCTTCCCTCTGCTCACACTTAAAATCAATTCACTGACTGAAGTTAGTTGTGTCCCTCACTTCCATGTGCATTTCTTGTCCAGTTATGTGTTGAACATCATTCATATATTGAGTTTTTTCCATTGACCTCCACTCATATAAAACCAACATCCACCAAAAACTTTGATGGGTACTGGGCTTATCCTCCCACAATCTGAGGGTGACTTTCAATGCTAACACATTGAATTAGCAACATCAGTGTCAAAACCCTCATACAACATAGACCTCCAATACATCCTCTTGTGCAAAAAGATCCAATCCCTTATAACCCATTATAGACTCAAACATTTCCGCGGATGCAACAGTAGTACCAATAGTACCATTACAATGTCTAGAAATGATTGTAATGTCTAGATCCCAACCTAGATAATAACAATAGTGACAACCCCGATAGAAACATCATCAACCCTCTCATTCTCTCGTTGACCCATTAACCATTTTCTCATTACATTTCCCTTTTATTTATAATGTTCACATATTTGATAATGTCACTTAACTAAATCAAATCCTCTCTTTTCCACTTCTTGGATTCCTTCATTTTCCATCTGCGGTATTATCCTCTGTCATCTTCTAGATTTCCAACTGGTACATGATGCTTTTGACTATTTCCGTTTCTTCTTAGAATTTACAATTGGCATGAGACACTTTATCAAAACTGATGCTTTTTCGAAAAACGAAGGGCCAACAGGCCCCAAACACAGCTGTTGAATTTCCATAAGTCAACATTCCGCTTCTTTACCAAGGACTTCCTCAAATAAAGGGCCCAACTCTAGTACAATCTTAATCGCATGTTGGAGAAAGTTATCATAGTTCTCCAAATGGTCCTACCACTTTCTTACCAAAATAGAAGCACCCGCAACAAACTATTGGGTGGTGACAACATCCGGTTCTGCAAGCTTGGTGGTGAGTAGAGTTTTCCACTCTATGTCTGCAACTGAATCCAACTGATGCATCTATAGATAAGTAGCTTGAATTTCAGGTCTGAAGTCCCTGAGTTCTTTATTGGTTGTTTGGGCAGCTTAAAAAATTTCATTCAGTTTGTTATCTACCTCTTGAATTTTTGTGAACTTTGATTGTTGTGCAATAGGATCTATGAGGTCTTGTGCTTCAACATCCATCTATTGTATCTGGACCCATTCATTAACCATGGTAAAAGGCTTGAAAAATTCACCATTTCGATAATGAAGGGATGATCTAATGGTATCCCATTCTGCAACTACTCGAGCATATCCTTGGGATGATCTTGATCCTTCATCCAAATAAATTCCATCTGCTACTGTAAGTTATCTATTTTCTCTACCAACGGATATCATGCATCTAAAATGAATTCAATCTGTTGCAATGGTGCAACTAGAATAATATCTTCTGGGAGCTAACGGACGACTTTCCATATCTTAGGCCAAAGTTAAACTAATTTTCTATAAACAACATATAATGTTAATTGTGTCTGTGCCTGCAAAGTGTACACAGGGTCTCTATCCTCTCATACCATTGCTAGCTCATGCCTCAAGTGTTGGATCTATTGTGTTAAATATTTTTTATCCTGCTCTACAGAAATGGTACACTACTCGATCTCAACAGTAGAAGCTCTAATAACATTCAACAATTATGGTTTCGACCAAGACGAAAAATCATCATTGTAGATCGGCTGGTCTACTGGTATCCTTGAGGAAAGTGGTTGGCCACTTGCAATGGACATATTATAAAATATATGGGTGGCAGTGCCATCTGGACTGGGAGAGGTAGCTTAGAAACTACAAGCAAGTCTCTCTTGAACATCATGCGGGAGTAGTGAAACAACCCCTATTTGCTATAAGCACAAATAGAGGATTTCAGAACAATGTTGAGGGTCCTTGAGGAAAGGCGCAGCCTAATTCACAAACAAAAACTTGTGCTCTGGGCTGAAGTTATTTCTCCTTTAATTTCCATGGGGTCATGAGAAGGATCTGGACCTGACTAACCCTTTTCTTTTGTATATTTCTTTGTCTCCAGGTTGAGGATAGTTTCTTGAGGAAGGGGAAAATTAATATACAGAACATGAGGTGAAGGGAATGGAATATGAATAGTACTGTCACTATCCATATTAGATGGATCAACAGATTTAGGTTGGTCCATATCAATGGAAATTCATATGGGAGATGGTGGGATGACTAGTGGAGCAATCACAATAGGTGTAGTATGCAACAAAATGGTTTCTTCAGTAATGAGGGTGGGACAAGTCTCAAACATATTCACTATAGGGTCATCAATGATATTAATAATGGGGACATTGGGAGAAAGAGAAGTAAACCCCCATGTTTGTGGTGGAAGTGAAGCAATTGGAATTACATCAGTGACAATGGGAAGGTGAGTATAGGAGGAAGGGGAACTGGTGTGAAATTTCTTAGTAGGAAGTGAAAAGGAATCTTCAAAATCCTCTTTAAACTCCTTACCTATAAACATAGCAATATATGGGATAGATGGGAATGGTGGAAGCTTCGGAAAAGATCTCGGTAAGGCTTCCTCTTCCTCTTCCTCTTCGGACTATGAAGGTGTTCACTATCTTTTCGGTGTGTCACTAGAGCTTGCAAAAACTATGGTAGTTGGAGCCTCCTGCTATGAGATTGAATATAGCTAATAAGATGTCCTCAAAGCTTTCAACACCCTATTCACTCCAGGCCATGGAAAAACCTCCTTTTCTAGAGCTTCCTCGTCAAGATAATAGGGTAGCAACAATGTGTGGAACCTCTCAGGGTCCACAACTCTTGGCCTCACAAATTCATGATCCCTGCTCGTGTCGAACCATATCTTGTTGGTATTCCTATTGATAAATTCCTATGGAATCCTCATGCGTTGCATGGTGTTGATTAACTCATTTTACCAGTGCAGGAAGGAAATATTATTGAAGAAGACATTGGTGGCATATGTTCTAGTTTGCTAGGGCTCAAATCTCATAGCTACTTGGCTATCTAGAGTCATTGTGATCTCCTACCCTTGTGGTGACGGGTAGTTCCACATGGTGAACATGACTAAAACATGGCCATATATGAAGTATCCACCCCACTCATGCATATCTATGCAAGCCTATCATATTTCATTCATTAAGTACTTGCACCAATTCATTTGTGTTCCATGTGCATAGAAATCAACTACTAACAAGGAATCCAATGTGCATTCTCCCTTAGTGTAGTTCTTCATCACTTTGTTCATGATCAAGTAGCATGCACAACAAACATATTCTTGGGAAATGAAATCAATAAGGGCTCTGACACCTTCACGCTTGGTTTCAAACTTATCATATTGATTAAGCTTGCCCTTCTTCCTACCATGCATTCCATAACCTTGGAATCCTTTTGTGACATCCTCTCCTTCCATAGAGAGGCCAGTCAATTGATGAATATCGTCTATGTGGATAAGATACTCTCTATCTAGATACAAAGAGTCATTATGAACATTGCTGGTTAGGAATTTGGTGCAACACCCTATTTTTCTAGTGGTACCAAAGACTAGAAGATCCCACAAATTCATGATAATAAACTCCCACAATGACACATAGGGAATTTTCCATTATACATCCACCTCTCCAGAAAAAAATATAAAATAGTCCAGATATACATCCTCCTTCATCTAGGAAACAAGTCCCCATTTGAAAAATTAATGTCAATGAGATAAGATTTCTCAATTTTACCCTGAAGGTCTCCCATAATATCAACTTGTGAATCATGGATATTTGCTGGAATGAAAATCTTTGGAATAACACCCCGAGCAGTTGCAACATGACCCATGGTTGTAGTAGACCTGTAATGTCCCCAACCAAGCTAGGAGGGGAAATTATGTTTTTCGTCCCAAAATTATCATTCCTTCTTATGTGACTATGTTATTAACTTCTTACAAATATTTTTCTCAATTAGGAATATTGTCAAACATATAGCATACATCCATTACACAAAAAATAGAGAAGATAACATGACATCTTATTATGGACAAAAACTCCCAAAATCAGTACAATGATATCTAATGGTTGTAATAGCAGCAATAGAATACTCCTAAGCACACAAATCTAATGGCTTCCAGGAAGCTACACAATCTACTATAGAAACAATGCAAGAAAACCTAGAATGATGTCAATATACTATCCCAAGACTCTCCAAGCACTGCACTACTATTTCCAATAATATCCACTGTGAAAGAAGCCTTTCAATCCTATCATTAGCCCCTCACAAATCCAATATGGTAAAATACTGCAACCTTGATTCATAGAGGTCCTTGTAGGATGACTGCGAGGCATCTAGCTAGGCCTCACAACACAACCCTTGCTCAACATGTGGGGGTTTATCCTTCCACATATGTGTGAAACCCTCCTGGCACCTACAGATCATATAATCGATATCCTCCTTAAACTCACCATTAATACCCTGTGCAAGTTGATATGCCTCCCAAATCTCTTTAGTATGAAACCAAACACCACAATGAACTCCAATGAGAACTCTAGGTGAATTCTCCTCCTTTTTAGCTAGGGTGGGTGTTGCACCACCGAAACTAAACCTGTAGTGGAAGGATTTTTCCAAAAACCCCAATGAAAATGTTGTCTACAAGAGAACTCCAATAAGATATCAAATCATAATGATAAGGGGAAGGGTTACTCTTCTATTTATTCTTTCCTTGGACCTTCTAGATATTTCCCCATTTTGACCAAATAAAATCTTCACTTTATTTTCCTTCCAATTCCATTCAAATATAATTATTTATTTTATTTAATGTCACTTTTAGAATTTGCCATTCCTTTTTACCTAGTGACACCAAATAAACCTCCTTGACTCCCTTTTTCCTTGTTGACTATAGCCTACGGGAGTCATATAGGCTATTGAGTCCTCCATCATGATCAATTGGAAGGGGACATTTTTAATATCCCAAGGGAGAGCCCCAGTTGTAATTATGAATTGTAACATGTTTTGTAGGCTGGTGAGCCAAGTGTTATAAGATAGGAGGCTTATGTTCTTATTAGGCCAGAGAGCCTAGATGTCAAAGGCCAGGAGCATGTTTTGTACATGTATGTATTCATAATTATTAATATAACAACATCGTTGTGTGTAGATCGACCACGAAGAAAGAGTTATGGGGGACTAAGCTCCACTAGGCTGGGTAAGGGAAGGGGGTTGAGAGGCTAGGAGAAAGGGGCTAAGATTGAGGGCTTAACCCAAGGGAATATTATAATGTATTTCCTGAAAAATAATAAAGTTGGGAAATAAACCATGATATCCTAAGTTTCTTTTGGAAAAGGGAACGAACTCCAAGTGGATAGGAACGCACTTCATGAGCACCATGTGTCATCCCATGCACATGCAAATATAAGTGGGAATTCTTATTGTTTTTGGATCCTTTTGCCATTTTGAACCATCACACCCAGCAAGCACACGAGTACCCTAGAACGCCATTGTTGAATTTTCCCAACCACTTGAACCTATGAAACAAGCCTGAATTGATACCCTTGTTGCACCTGTACCCTATGGGTTGCCTATGTTTTCGTCATTACCATTTCCATGTCTAGTTTTTGTTGTTTCCATCACCATTCTTGTGTGTTGAGGATCGACAGTGAAGAAGCGGGTTGTCAGGCCTGTGTATTGAAGAGGCAGGTTGTCAGGCCTATGAATAACTCTCCCCAAGCAAGAGAGTGTGGATAGAAGAAGGAGGTTGTCAAACCTGTGAGCAATTCTCTCCAGGTGAGAGAGTGTGCTGAGGAAGTGAGTTCTCTTGGAGGGAGTCGATTAGCAGCTACAGAGCTATGATAATTCCATCTCGCCTGTTGCTGAAGCCTCAAAAAGGGAGGTAGAGAAGTCGATGGACTGTGTGACAGTGAAGGTGTATACTCCTGGGGTGGGACGGGCATGTGGGGAATGAGAGTCTGTGAGTGGTGGGCGTAAGCGACTCCTTGGAGGAAATCCTTCATGTTGTACTATGCAAATTCCTATTGTCCCAGCCTAGCCTAGGAATCCTTTGCACGATGGAGTTTAGTCCCAGCTCAGGGGTGAACCACTGCTGAGAGTGATGAGAAGCGTGGTCTAAGGCTGGGAGGTTTGTGGAAGGTCTGCACGCATTTAGTGTACTTCAATTAAGAGATAAGTATATTTTTGTGCTTAATGGTTAAATGATGTATTTAAGTGCATGTTTGTGATTCTTGTAATAATATCATGTGTTTCACTGCATGTATGTTTCCATATTATCTCTTTCATTTCCTATTAAGTTTATATGTGAATATTTCCACAAAAGAGCTATGTCTAAGGTGACGATACCTTACCTATTGGTGGTTGAGGCATGATACAAATCGGTATCAGATTAAAATATGTTTACTTAGTGATGTTTCCTGGCATGGAAGTTACAAAATGGTATCAGAGCCCATGGTTTCAACACTAAGCCTGGATGGGCCATGTAAGTGGTTAATGAAACAAAGGTTTGAAAGTGAATTGTTGTCAAAATGGAAAAAATATGATTTAAGAGCAACCATGGGTGCCAAGAGAATACCTTAGTTGTGTTATGAAGCTGAGGAGGTATAACGGTTTATGGAATGGAAACAGAGAAAGAATCCACAACAACCATTGTGTTGGGCCACAAGGTTTGAATTTTGGGCGTAAGATCTATGCAGGGGAAAGGCCAAATTTTTCTAGCCGTCAGATATGAAAAAAGGTGCATGATATTTAACTTCCAAGTCCTTCAGAATTCGTGACTTCAGTGAAGTATATGTGTTATAGAAAAAAAGGGGTCGAAGCCCTAAGTTCCGAAGTCTCAGAGTGGATCTACACCGTAGATTCGGGGAGAAGTGCTTGATCATTGGTTTTAGCCGAAGATAGATAAAAATCATTAGATCAATCCAAAATAAGAAGGTAAGGCACAATGGTGAAAAATAGATCTCAACCAATAGATCTGTGTGTGAATGATTTTGAGTTGTAGATCTCACAACAGTGTGGAAATTCAGCATTCGAGAGTAATAAGGTGTGATAGAGTGAAAACTCCCGAAGTCTTGAAGTCTGGAGTTAATCCTGACCGTTCATCAAAAGGGACACGTGTCAGAAGATTGTCTTGTTCAAGAATTCGACATTCAGAAGAAACAAAGAGTGCTAAGGAAAAAAGTCTTGAATCCCCGAAGTCACGAAGTCCCGAATTCTGGAGTTAATTCAGACCGTTCATTGAAAGAGACATGTGTCGGTGTATTGGATTATTCAGGAATTAGGCATTTGAGAGAAACAAAGCGTGCTAAGGAAAACAACTCTCGAAGTCTCGAAGTCCAGAGTTAATCCGAACCATTCGTCAAAATAAACACGTGTCGGCAAATTGGCTTGCTCGGGAATTCGACATTCGGGAGAAACAAGGTGTCATAGAGTGAAAAATCTCGAAGTATCGAAGTCTGGAGTTCATCCAGACCATTCATAAAAGGAGACGTGTGTCAGAAGATCATCTTATTTAGATTTCGATGTTAGATAGAATTGGAGTGTGCTAGTGTGGAATCTCCCGAAGCCCCGAAGTCTAAAGTCCTGAAGTGATGTGGCATGCTGATGTCACTAGGGATGACATGGATACATAGAATGTGTGCCATGTGTCAGTGAGTTAAGAACCTTTGGAAGATAGAAATTCCATTTATAATGTGACATGTGTCACCTATCATATTGGGCCACGTGTCCGCTTCTAGTATTTCTCCACGTGGCACTCCTCTCGAGCATGGGTAGTGGGGCCTCTGATGAATACATAAAGTAGTTAAAACCTTGGAAAATAATTTAAATAGACTGGGCCCATGATAACTTGACCCCAGTACACACGTGGAGCCAGATCGTGAAGTCCAAAGACTTGGTACTTTGGAGGAAAGGTGTTATAGTTAGCATTTAGTAGAGAACTCATAAAGGCTAGAGTTAATCTCAATCGTTGGTCACAAGGGACGCGTGTCGTCAGATCCCAAGGTCCGAAGATTTGGCAATATGGAAGAAATGGTTCATGATTGAGTGGGAGGAAGGAATCCTCGAAGCTCTGAAGTCTCGAAGAAACATATGTGATGTGGAATGATGACGTCACCTGGGTGACATGGATATCCCCTAGGCATGTTAGGTGTCATATGAATTTGTACTTGGAAACAATTGAAGTAGTCTGGAGACTTGGCACTCTGGAAGGATTGAGAGTATGGACAGTCTGGAACTCCCGAAGCTCAGAGTTTTGTAGTAAATATCAGTCATTGGATGTTGGGAAGTCGAGGACTGTTGATCCACACCACTTTGTGAGTTTGCCAATGTGGCACTCCAAGAGATTTTTTGTGATGTGCTTTGGAATTCACCGAAGCCCGGAGTCCCAGAGCTCCTATCCACCATAGACCTAAACAGAAAATGTGGATTGTAGATCCACCATCCTTCGTGAGTTTTCCAGTTAAATGTTCTGTGATGTTTGTGATGTGCGAAAAAGGAAACCTCCAAAGCTTCGGAGGCCCAAAGTTTCAAGGCTTTGGATAAGTGCCCAACTATTATCACTTGTTCACAACCATGGTCACAAGCAAGTTAAGGGCTGAAGAAAAAGGGGATAGCGCCTAAAAGCAAATTGTAGAACAGAATAGGGCTCAAAGATAGAGCCGTGGGGATTATTGATCAACCAAAGACCTACAGAAAATGGAGTATAGTATTCTTTTGTTGAATCAGATTGTTTAATTTATTTTGGAAAATTATTAAGTCTAATAGCCTGACAAAAAGTCGGTTGATTGTGCATTTTGTAGAGTTAACAATTGTCAGAACAAAACCAAATTGTTACATAGTGCAGATAAATGGAAGAGGCATAGGATGCTTACAATCAAGAGGATGAAGTTAGAGGAATGGATGTCCATTTGGGAGTTGAAGGAATGAAATCCAATGGGCATGGAGAGGAAATAGATAAAGACATGAGCATGATGAAAATGAAAGGATATCCAAGTTCACTAGGAAGATAATGAAAGGCTTAAGAGAGCCAAGGAGAAACATGAATATTTCAATATGAATTTAATGTGGAGCCTGGAAAGAATTGAAAAGAAGTTGGATAAGGAAAGTGGATCCAGCAAATCAGGGAGCCACAGGTCCTCTGATGAGGAAAGAAGAGAAAGAAGTGGTAACAAATATCACCAGCACTTTCAAAGGCATTACAAAAGGAGGCCACGCAATAGTTCAATTACACATCCTACCAGAAAGAATAGGAGAACTGAAGTGGATGAACTGGAGGGTGAAATGTATAAGATCAAAACTCCTACTTTTGATGGAGAGCACTAGAAAGATGAAGATGATGAGACATGGCTACTTGGCATGAAGAAATATTTCCAACTGCATAATTATTCCTCTCATGTCAAAGGAAGACTCACAATCTATCAGATGAAAGGAAAGGCATCCATGTGTTGGGATCATCTTGTGCAAGTGCGACACATCAGAGAGAAGAATGTGAAATGGAGGGAATTCAAGAGACATTTTGAAAATAAGTACTTAAACAAGAGATACTATGATGAAAAGATGAAAGAGTTCTTTGAACTTAAATTGGGAAGCATGACTATAGATGAATATGAAAGGAGATTTCTATATTTGTTGAAGTATGTCTTCTTCATTAAGGATGAGACAGTCAAGATCCAAAGATATCTGAGTGGGTTGCCATCTTTTATCAGTGACAAAATTCAGTATGATGATCCTAAAACTATGGAAGAAACCATAAGGAAGGAAAAGTGTTTATATGATCAGCATAAAGGGAATCCTATTTTCCAAAGTGCTTGGGAAGAGAAGAGGAATATTAAGAGGGAGCAAAGAAAGAAGGGGGACAAGACACCATTTTTCGAAATAGTCCTCAAGGACAGCCAGTTTTGAGAGAGCCCGGGATGGCTGAAGTAGGTGGGCAAAGGCCAAGGCAGACACCTATGCAATGTTGGGGTTGTAAAGGTTATCATAAGTATAGATATTTCCCTCATAGAAGTGGAAAAGTGAGAGTTTTTCATAATGTTCAACAAGCAAAAAAAATGGAGGATATGGGAAAAAGAGTACCAAGGATCTATGCAGCCCTGGACAATAAGAAAGATGAGTTTCAATCACACATGATTGAAGTCGAAGTTATGATCAATAACCACGCCTTTACTATTTTAATTGATTCGGGAGATATTCATAGCTATATAGATCATAAGGTAGTGGAAAGATTTCAATTACCAAGAAGAAAGTATGGGAAATATTGGCTTGTGCAGCTGGCTACAGGGGCCAAGAGAAAGGTTGTTGAGTTGGTTAAATCATGTCCACTGGGCATGAATGGACTGAGTACCAAGGAAGATTTGAACATCTTTCCTTTGGGATCATATGATTTCCTAATTGGTATGGATTGGTTGGAACAACACCATGCCGTATTAGACTATCATAACAAGGAATTCACTTACTTGGATGAGGAAGGAAATCAGAGAGCAGTCCAAGGAATTCCCAGGGCAGTTACTGTCTAGGATATCTCAACAATGTAGTTAAAGAAGTGTTACAGGAAGGGTTGTCAAATATTTGCATCCCATATGGATTAAGTACATAAGGATAAGATGCCAAAATTGGACGATCATTCAGTTCTGAAATATTTTGGCGATGTGTTCAAGGAGATACTAAGGCTACCCCCAAGTAGAGATATTGATTTCTCTATAAATTTGATGCCTAGGGAAGCTCCAGTATCAAAGACTCCCTACTGGATGAGAATACTAGAACTGAAAGAACTGCAAATAAAGCTTGAACAAATTTTAAATAAGGGGTACATATGCCCAAGCATGTCACCATGGGTTGCCCCAGTGTTATTTATAAAGAAGAAAGATGGGACCCTGAGATTGTGCATTGACTTTAGGAAGTTAAATAAAGTAACTATAAAGAACAAGTATCCTCTACCAAGGATCGATGATCTCTTCGATCAATTGAAGGATGCAAGGATATTTTCAAAGATATATCTCAGGTCGGGATACCATTAGGTAAGTATTAAATATGAAGACATCAACAAGACCGCCTTCAGGACAATGTATGGTCATTATGAGTTCATAGTGGTGCCATTTTGGTTATCAAATGCACCAATTGTTTTCATGTGCTAAATGAATGGTGTTTTCTGATAATATTTAGAAAATTGTGTCATTGTATTTTTGGATGACATCCTTGTATATTCCAAGAAAGAGGAAGAGCATGAGCAACACTTGAGGATGGAGTTACAAGTGCTAAGAGAGCACCAATTGTTTTCTAGATTGAGCAAGTGTTCATTTTACCAAAATTGAATTCACTATTTGGGACATATAATATCATAATAGGGAATAGCAGTAGACCCTGGAAATATTGAAGTCGTTAAAGGGTGGGAAACACCTAAGAATGTGACAGAAGTCAGATCCTTCATGGGTCTAGCTGGCTACTATAGGAGATTCATTGCAGGATTTTCGAGGATTTCTCACCCATTCACTTCCTTGCAAAGAAAAGGGGTAAAGTTTCAATGGACAGAAGAGAGTGAAAATAGATTCCAACAATTGAAGCAATTGTTAAATAGTGCTCCAATTCTAAAGATTGAAGATCCAAATGAAGAGTTTGTGGTTTCAAAAGATGCATGAAAAGAAGGACTGGAGGGATTCCTCAGCTAGAATGTGTTTGTGATATGTTTTGAATACCGAAAATTGAAAGAGCATGAAAGTCTCTATGCCACTCATGATTTGGAGTTGGAAGCCATAGTACACGCCTTAAAGAAATGGAGACACTACCTCATGGGAAAGAGGTTTGAGCTGAGGAAAGGACCATAATGCTCTGAAATATTTGTTTGATAAGCCTACTTTAAATTCCAGGTAGAGCAGATGATTGGGATTCATCTGTAAATATGACTTTGATATCAAGCACATCAAAGGAAAGGAGAACAAAGTGGTTGATGCACTCAATAGGAGAGTGCATGAACTACATGTTACAACCATCAACATGTATCAAAACCAATCTTAAAGACAGAATTTTGGAAGCTGCGAAAGAAGATTTGTAGTACATGGAAATGGTAATAAAGTTGCAACAAGGTAATATGCTACAGAAAATAGAAGATTATAGATTGGAAGTTGATGGAATACTCTTGTACAGGAACATAATTTATGTACCCAATTCTCACTAATTGAGGAGTATGATCTCGAAAGAGATGCATAATGTACCTTATGTTGGGCACCCTAGATACTAGAAAACAATGGCAGTAGTCAAGAGCCATTACTATTGGCAAGACATGAAGAAATAAATTGCAGAGTACATCACCAGATGTATGGAATGTCAAAAGGTCAAAGATGAGCATAGATACCTAGTTAGGTTGCTACATCCATTACCCATCCTTGAGTGGAAGTGGGAAGTAGTGACAATGGATTTCATCATAGGATTATCTAGAACAAACAAGCAACATGATTCCATCATGGTGGTGGTGGATAAGCTTACGAAAGCTGCCCATTTTATTCCATTGAAGACTACTCACAAGGAAACTAATGTTGTTGATATTTATGTGAGGGAAGTAGCACGATTTCATGGTATTCCCAAGACAATTGTGTCTGAAAGAGACCCAAAATTTACCTCGAAGTTTTGGAGAGGATTATTCAAGGGGTTTGGAATGAACCTGAACTTCAACACAACCTATCATCTTGAGTATGATGGACAAACAAAAAGAGTAAATCAAGTGATAGAAGATATGTTAAGAATGTATGTGATGGACAAATCATCCAGATGGGAAGACTACCTACACTTGGTAGAGTTTGCTTACAAAAATGGGTACCAAGCATCATTGAAGATGACCCATTTGAGGCACTTTATGGTAGAAAGTGCAACAAACCAATAAGTAGGGACAACCTAGCTGATAGATAAATAATTGGGCCATATTTGCTCAGGGAAATGGAAGAACAATTGTTAAATATAAAGAAGAATTTTAAGGCTACCCAAGATAGGTAGAAAATCTATTCTGACAAAGGAAAAACCCACATGGAGTTTAAAGTGGTTCATCATGTTTTCTCGAAGGTGAAAGACAATAGAAGTTCCCTGAAGCTAGGAAAATGTTCCAAGTTGGCAGCCAGATATTGTGGACCATTTGAAATTCTAGAAATAATTGGACCAATATCTTATATCCTTGCATTGCCTACATGTATGAATATTCATAATGTATTTCATGTCTCATTGCTCAAGAAATATATACCTGATGTTAATCATGTGATTGATTGGAATGTGATTCAGGTGGAGCAAGAAGGCACTTTACAAGTGCATATGGTGCACATACTACACTGAAAGAGAAAGCAACTCTGGAATCGAGCTATTGGGATTGCAAATTCTAGTTTACCTTGTACGGTCCTGAGGATGTAACATGGGAGCATGAAGATGCTATGCGGGCAGAATAACCGCATATTTTTGTAGATTTTGGAAATCTTATTGATGTTGTGTAACTAAGTTGCACCGAGGATAGTGGAAAAATAAGGGGAGGGTATTGTAATATCCCAATGCCGAGCCCCGATTGTAATTATGAATTGTAACATGTTTTGTAGGCTGGTGATCCAAGTTTTATAATCTAGGAGGTTTATGTGCTTATTAGGTCGGAGAGCCTAGATGTTAAAGGCCAAGATCTTGTTTTGTACATGTAACTATTCATAATTATTAATATAACAACATCACTATGTGTAGATTGACCATGAAGAAAGAGTTATGGGGGACTAAGATCTACTAGGTAGGGTAAGGGAAGGGGGATGAGAGGTTAGAAGAAAGGGGCTAAGCTTGAGGGCTTAAACCAAGGGAATATTACAATGTGTTTCCTGAAAATAATAAAGTTGGGAAATAAACTCTGATATCCTAAGTTACTTTGGGAAAAGGGAATGAAATCTAAGTGGAGATGAATGCACTTCATGAGTGCCATTTATCGACCCAGACACATGAAAATATAAGTGGGAATTCTTATTGTTTTGGGATGCTTTTTCCATTTTTCACCAATGCACCCAACAAGCATACGAGAGCCCTGGAACTCCATTGTTGAATTTCCCCAACCACTTGAACCTTTGCAACAAGCCTGAATTGATACCCTTGTTGCACCTATACCCTGTGGGTTTCCTACATATTGTTCTATCATTATCGTTCCCACGTCTTGTTTATGTTTTTTCCATCACCATGCTCGTGTGTTGAGGAGTGGGAGTGAAGAAGCATGTTGTTAGGCCCGTGGATAGAAGAGGTAGATTGTCAAGCTTGTGAACAACTCTCCCTAGGTGAGAGAGTGTGTATAGAAGAAGCAGGTTGTCAGACCTGTGAGAAACTCTCTCCAGGTGAAAGAGTGTGCTGAGGAAGTGAGTTCTCCTGGAGGGAGTCCAGTAGAAGCTACAGAGATCGAAGAATTATGTCAGGACTGTTGATAAAGCCCCAGAAAGGGAGGTAGAGAAGACGATGGACTGTGTGATAGTGAAGGTGTATACTCCTAAGGTGGGACATGCATGTGGGGAATGAGAGTCTGTGAGTGGTGGGTGTAATCGGATCCTTGGAGGAAAGCCTTCTTGTTGTACTGTGCAACTTCATTTTGTCCCTTCCTAGCCTAGGAATCCCTTTCCCGGTGGAGTTTAGTCCCAGCTTGGGGGTGAACCATTGTTGAGAGTGATGAGCAGCATGGTCTAAGGCTGGGAGATTCATGGAAGGTTTTCACGCAGTTGGTGTACTTTAGTTACGAGATAAGTATATTTTTTGTGCTTAATAAAAAATGATGTATTTAAGTGCATGTTTGTGATTCTTGTAATAATATCATGTGTTTCGCTGCATGTATGTTTCCATATTATCTCTTTCATTTCCTGTTAAGTTTATATGTGAATATTTCCACAAAAGATCTCTATCTGAGGTGATGATACCTGTCTTGTTGGTGGGTGGGGGATGTTACAAATTGGTATCAGAGAAAATATGTTTACTCAGTGACTTTGCTCGGCCTGTTGGTGGTCGGGGATGTTACAACATTATAGTCCTCCCTACCCAATATTGCTTGTCCTCAAGCAATTCCAGATCATGGTGTTGTAAGATTTTCTCTCCTTCCCAGGTAGCATCGTCTACAGGAAATACTCTCCATACAAGCAAGTCCTCTCGAATGTCCTTCTCAGTATCCATTCTATTACATCAACAATCCTCTCGAGAGATAAAACCAATTGTCCTTCCTCATCTAGTGGAGCAATATATGCCGAAGAAGTGACCTGTTATCCCAATGCCCTTTTGATGAAGGATACATGGAAGGTGTTATGGATCCTGCTACCCTCTGGTAGCTCTAGATCATATGCTACTTCCCCAACTCTCCTAACCACTCTCTAGGGTGCATAAAAATGAGGCTTTAGCTTCTTTACAACACTCTTCTTTAGTGAAAAATGTCTATAAGGTTGCAACCTAAGAAAGAATATATCTCCAACCTCCAAGTTGCATTATACCCTGTGCCTATCTGCATATATATTCTACTAATTTTGAGCGGCCTGCAAATTCTCCTTTAGGACTCTCAATATGTCCTGACTTTCCTACAACTAGTCTTTGGCCTTGGGAGATTGGATCTCCCCAAACCCAAAATCCATAAAAGATGGAGCGTCACAACCGTATAATTCATTGAATGGGCTCATCTCGATGGACATGTGATGTGTGGTGTTATAGTAGTGCTCCCCTATATGGAACCACTTTATCCATGCCCATTGTTGCCTTGAGACATAGTTCCTCAGGTACCCCTTGATCTATTTTTTCTCTATATCGGTATTCTCATCTATTTGGGGTTGATAGCTAGTACTAGGTGTCAACTCTGTCTCAGACATTGTGAATAGATATTTCTAAAACACACTAATAAACTGTTATCTCGGTCACTGATTATGGTCCTTGGGAGACCATGGATCCTGAACACCTCCTTTAAGAATAGATTTGCTACCTAAGATGCATTTTACTCTATAGGAATGGAAAATAAGTGCACATATTTGGTCAATATTTCTAGTACCACATAGATATAGTCCCTTCCCTACACATTTAGCAATCTTGTGATGAATTATATGGAAATGTTATCCCACTTCTTCTCCAAAATTAACAATGGTTGATGTAGTCATATTAGATGTGTGAATTATGACTTGTTCTGCTAGCAAGTCACACACTCCCTCACATGAAGAAGTAAATATGCCTTGAGAACCTACCGTGAGAATATCTCCCTCACCTTCCTATAGGTATTCAGATACCCTCGGTGCCTTTCTAGTGGTGCATCATGTATTACCCTCAAAACCGTATCCTTTAGTGTGGAAGCAGGGACAAGATAGATCTTGTTCTTGTAGTAGATAACGTCATCCAATACCTTGTACCTTTCATCCTGAATACTTCCCTCCATCATATCAAAAGCGAAGTTATTCTTGGATTATTCCACTAAGAGAATGGAATTCCAGTCTATTGAGATCTATGTCATGGAGAAGGCTTCAGGTCTCCAGTATAAGGCGTCAATAACTATATTATTCTTCCCATTTACATACTCAATGTCAAAATCATATGCATAAAACTTACTCACCCATTTTTGTTGCCTCTCATTTAGGTCCTGCTACTCCAATAAAGATCTCAAGATATTGTGGCCAGTCCTCATGACAAAGCATCCCCCTACTAAGTATTATATGAAATTTTCCAATGCATGCATGATGGCCAACATATCCTTATCATAGATCGGGTAGATATTCTCAATATCCCTCAGCGTTCAGCTCTCGAAAGCTATTGGATGTTGGTTTTGAATCAATACTTCTCCTATCTCCTCACCGAATGCGTCACACTCCATGAAAAAAGGCTATGTGAAATATGGGAGTGCTAATATTGGACAAGTTCTCATCACCCTCTTCATTTTTTTGAATGCAACCTGAGCATCCTCTGACCATCGGAATGCCCCCTTCTTGGTGAGGTATGTCAGTGACGCAACCAATTATGAAAATCCTTTTACAAAGCGCCTGTAATAGGTGCATATCCCAAAGAATCCTCACAGATATGTGAGTGACCTGGGGGTGGGCCAATTTAAGATGGTCTATATATTTTCCTGATGCACCTTCACTCCCTCAACATTCATCACGTGCCCTAGATAAAGGATCTCTATCAACCTGAACTTGCATTTTTCCTCCTTGGAAAAAAGTAACTGCGCCTGCATAATGGTGAGAATATCATCCACATGCTTTATATATTCCTCCCACATCCTATTGTAGATTAGAAGATCGTCAAATAACACCAATAATAATTTCCTCAACTGTTTTTTGAAGATATGGTTCATGCATGAATGAAAGGTAGCTAGTATGTTAGTCAACTCGAAGGGCATGAACAGAAAATCATATGTCCCATAGTGACACCTGAATGTTGTTTTATGTATATCCTCCTTTCTAACCTGAATATGGTGGTATCCTGATCATAGATTAGCCTTTAAGAAGTACACTACCCCATGCATTTTGTCGATCAGTTCATCAATCCTTGGTATTGGGTATCTCTTTTTGATGGTATTCTTTTTTACTGCCTTGTATTCTATGCACATCCTCATAGTTACATATTTATTCTTCACCAGTTCAAATGAAAAATAAAAAGGACTAGAGCTAGGCCTAATATGTCCCACCGCTAGTAACTCCTTTATGGACTTATCTATTTCATCCTTGAATATCTTCGGATTCATGTAGGGGGTGTTGATCATGGGTTTGGACCCCTATTCTAGTTCAATGACATGCTCAAATCCTCTGTCATGTGGTATTGCTACTGGAAATGGTTCAAATACTCTCTCATTATTTCCAAGAATCCTGGATATCCATAGAATAATGTTCTCATTCCTGTGATGGCTTCTCGATGGTGACCAAGCAATCTATTGTGCAAGATAGGTCCTTGTGTTTAAGAAGGGCCTCCATCTGCTGGTTAGACATGATCCTCGAGGAACTTGACGACATACCTCTCAGAACGAATTGTTGTCCACTCTTGTTCTGGAATTCCATCCTCATGTATCGACAATTCATGCAAATATCTTCCAACGAGTACAACCACTGAACTCCTAGCACCACATGAGTATCTATTAAATCCATGAAATAAAAGTCATCAGTCAATGTATAGTTTCCCAATGTTACTTCCAGTTCCCTTATCCTCCGAGTACATGTCATGTTGTAACCATATGCTACTACCACATTAAATCCATCAAAATCCTCTGCAAATAGTTTTCTTTTGGTGACAAGTGCAACATCAATAAAGTTGTGGGTGGCTCCACCATCAACCAATGTTGTAACCCTTTGCCTCTGCACAATGCCTCTAATCCTGAAGGTGTAATATTTAGGGACTCCTGAAAGTGTGGAAATGATAACTTCCTTATGGATATCCTGCAATGGTTTCTGCTCTATATATTGCGAAGGTTCCCCCTATCCTTTCCTATACCTTCATTGTCACCATCCTCCTCCTCATCGAAAAATACCTCAATATAATGGACTTTACCTTTTCCCATACATCGATGACCTGGATCCCATGGATATTTGCAACTGAAGAAAATTTTCTTCCTCTTTAGTTCTCTCTGAATCTCCTCATCTGTCTTTTCCTTCCCTGTCCATGGATTTTGGGGAAATTTTGTCTCCTTGCCCCCTTCAGGGATAAATGGTTTTGTTTGTACCTTCTTTTTGATTGCGCCCTTCATGTCCTTGGATCTCATGATGGCCTCCTACAATGTGGCTATCCTGAATGACTTAAAACATCCTCTTATGGGTTCATCTAGACCCTTTGAGAATAACATCACCAACCTTTAATGAGAAACATATGTCATCATAACTACCATCCTCTAAAAATATGTGATGTATGATTCTTGTGTACCTGTCTATATCAATTGTTGCAACTCCCTAAAGTGTATCTCAAATTCCTTCTTATTAAACCTATCCATCAAAATATGAGTGGAGTTCACATATGAAGTGATGTGTGTGTTCCCTAATGTTACCGACCCATGGTACCACCATTCGTGAGCTTCTCCTTCCAAGTGAAGGGTGGCATACTTAATTTCTTATGCCTCATTCATTGGCTTAAGTTGGAGGTAAGTGTCCAAATTATGTACCCAGGCCCTAGCCATGCTCTTTTTAGACCCATTGAAGGGTGGGATAGTCAACCTTCCCACCTTGTACATGAAGTCATAGTTCTGTGGGAACTACGCTCCTTTGTTCCCCTCCCTAGGTCTATACTTATGTTTGAGGTCACATAAGTCATTATAGGAAAATTTATCATGGATATCTTCATCTATCATATTCTACTCCCTATATGAGGTGTTAATATCAAGCCCCTGATCTGGTTTCTCATGTGATTTTGTAGGATGCCTTGTCAAGAACTATGGTAATAAGGGCCTAGGCATCTTTAGGCTCCTACTCTAGGTTGGGATATGGTTATTTGTACTCTACGTATGTATTCTTCCACCCCAATGGGATACACTACGTCCACCTTGACCCATATCATTCTTATTCCAACGCTGGCCCACCAAGTATGTGAGTGCCTCAAGCGTCTGATGTCAGAACCTTTTTGTATATGCCTACCTTTGGGATGCCTCATTCTATCCCTTGACCAAATATTTTAATATTTGGAGCATATTTCTTTCATGGTTGTATCCCATGCTTCCTTTTAGCTTTGATTCTCCTTGGTTTGCTTATGTTTCTCTTTCTGTTGATTCTCGAGAGGTCTTTCCTCCATGACCTTTTCTTCTAAGAATTAATGTATTCACAGGCTAGCAGAACCACCAACTTTGATACCACTATAATGTCCCCAACCAGGGTAGGAGGGGAAATTATGTTTTTTGTCCCAAAATTGTTATTCCTTCTTATATGAATGTGTTATTAACTTATTACAAATAGTTTGCTCCATTAGGAATATTGACAAACATGTATCATACATCCATTGCACATAAAATAGAGTAGATAACATGGAATCTTATTATGGACAAAAACTCACAAAATAAGTACAATTATATCGAATGTTTGTAATAATAGTTGTAGAATACTCCTAAGCACACAAATCTAATGGATTCTAGGTAGATACACAATATACTATGGAAACAAAATAAGAAAACCTAGAATGATGCCAATCTACTGTCCCAAGACTCTCCAATCCCTACACTACTTTGTCCAGTAATATCCAATCTACAAGCGACCTTTCAATATTGTCCCAAGCCCCTCACAAATCCAATCCAACAAACTACTGCAACCCTCATTCACAGAGGTCCTCACGGGACGACTGTGAGGCGTCTAGTGAGGCCTCGTAGGACAACCCTTTCTCAACCCGTGGGGGTGTGTCCTTCCAAAGATGCATGAAAACCTCCTGGAACCTGTAGATTAGACGATCAACCTCCTCCTGAAACTTGTTGATAATACCTTGTGCAAACCGATATGCCTCCCAAATCTCTCCAGTATGAAACCAAACACCACAATGAACTCCAATGAGAACTCTGTATGAATTCTCCTATTTTCTAGACAGGGTGGGTATTGTACCGCCAAAACTAAACCTGTAGTGGAAGGTTTTTTCCCAAAACCCCAATGAAAACATTGGCTACAAGAGTAGTCCAATAAGATATCAAATAATAATGCTAAGGGTAATGGTTACTCTTCTATTTATGCTTTCCTTGGACCATCTAGATCTTTCCCCATTTTGACCAAGTCAAACCTTCACTTTATTTTCCTTCCAAACTCATTTAAATATAATTATTTATTTTATTTAATGTCACTTTTAGGATTTGTGATTCATTTTTACCTAGCGACACCAAAAGAACCTCCTTGATTCCCTTTTTCCTTGTTGACTATACCCTACGAGAGTCATATATGCTATTGACTCCTCCTTCATCATGGTCAATTGGACATGTACATTACAAGACCATTGGTAGAAAAAGAGGATTGGAGGATGAGGATGAGTATGTGTACTCATAGAATTCACAATGGGATCCAAATTTGAGTATGAAAACAACATGACATAACATAATGACTTGGACAATGCTCGATTACAAACTTATGGACAATCGTGATGAGGTGACATGGGTAAGCATTCAAATGTCATTAAGGGGAAAGATGCATAGATAAATCAGCATCAACAACAAACATAACCAACGAACATAGCGAAAACTAATCAATAATTTGGGTAATAAAGGGCACAAGCACCAACACAACTTTAACATGGCATAACACATGGGAAAATAACTAACATTTCAGTGGCTAACTAGAAAAGTATTGACAACCTTTTTGACATAAATGAACTTTGATGACAAGGAAAAAACAACAATATAAAGGCACTAACACAATTTAATGAACAATATGAAAGTGACATGACAGTGACTGAAACATTGGAAATTACTAAATGCATAAAATATTTAACAAAGACTCCTCCTGACCACAATGATGTGACCCAGACCGGAAAAAATGACTTATGTAACTTCTTGGTAGTGGTTCTATATGCCTAGAGAAGAACGAGAATGTTCTCATTCCACTCATCTCGATTGGTAAAATAGAATTTATTCAACCCCCTCTCTAAAATCTTATTAAATTATTCCATTGTACCATTGGCTTGGAGATGATACTGACTTCTCTTTTGATGCTAAATCAAAAATTCTTGAGTAAGGGTGGAAATTGTCTCACTGATGAAATGGGCACCTTGATCACGGGTTAACCTCCTAGGACACCTAAATCGAGTAATATTGCACTAAAAAACTAACCTTGTTGTTATGTTTGTAGAGAAATCCTTAATAGGTTTTTCTTCATCCCAACGAGTCAAATAAGTTGTTGCAATGATGATGTATTGTGCCTTTGAATGTTCAGCTGGCAAATTGATAGGTCCTATAAAGTCAATATCCCACTTCTCAAACGCCTGTAGTGATTGAACAATATGTAATGGAAATTCACCCCTATGTGAGGGCTTACCAACCCTCTGAAAAACATCACATTCTCTGGTTGAATCCTTAGCATCTTTGAACACAATTGGCCACCATAATCCTGCCTAAAGTATATTTTGTGCAGTCTCCTTCCCTCCAACATGACCTCTCGCAAATCCACTATGACACTCCTATAATATGACAGGTCTTTCATGGTCAAGTACACACCTTCTAAGGATGTTATCCAATCCCAACTTATATATTTGACCTACAATCAATTGATAGTCTGTTGCATAAACCACCAAAAGTCTATTTTGTGTTGCAGAATAACCATCATGGCAAACACTAGTGCTTAAAAATAAAGCAATATCAAAGAGATAGTCTTGGATAGCTTCAATCTTAAATATGTCTGCATCTGAGAGATAATCATATACAACTCCACCAGTTTCTCCTGACTCTAACCACGATAAGTGGTCAGGGTGATGTACTATCTTTTTTTTTAGTTATGAAATGCAAGTACAAAGAAAGGAGCACTCTCTATGGAGTTTGCCTATGACATTGTGGCTTCAATAATTGCTACAAAATATTCTAGCTCCTCTATTATGATTTCAAATCCCACTCCTATATGCTCTACTAAACTATGGAATAAGTACAATGATAAAATAATGAAATCCCCTTCTCTTCCTAGTGGTCAAGTATTTAACATGTTGGGGATTGGATGTAACACTGAAAGGACTAATAACATAATCTATAGAATAAAAAAAGAGAAATAAAATTCAAAGAAGATCGGTGGTGTCTAAAGACATCATTACAACACTTAAGCACAACACATTGTGATCATCACATCACAATGCATCATTGAGCACATAAATCATAATCATCGATCGACCAATAGGGTCCTTTATCTATAGTTTCTATATCTAACCAATTTCCTTGAAATTAGGAAGATATTGTCCACATAAAACCATCAATATCTGGTGCCTAGACAACATAATTGAGTCCATTCAAAATAACAAGATAAATATTGGAAGCCATCTTCGAGATCTGATAGATCTAATAATACAAATAGGTTACAATCAACAAATCACCATCCCAGACTCAATAACTATAAGGTCTGACTCAACAATATTTGTAGAGAACAGGCGAGGTCAAAACCAGTCACTTTGATACCATGTTGGGGATTGGGTGTAACATTTAAATGACTAATAACATAATATACATAATAAATGAAGAGAAATAAACTTCAAATAATATTGGTGGTGTCTAAAGACACCGTTACAAAACTTAAGAACAATGCATCATTGAACACATACATCATTATCATGGATCAACCCATAGAGTCCTTTATCTATAGTTTTTGGATCTAACCAATTTCCTTGAAATTGGGAAGATATTGTCCACATAAAACCATTATTGGTTGGAGCAGATCCCAACAAATATACATTGTTGCATCGGCTAGTTGACTTACCAAGTTGACCTGATCGTCCAGTCATCCAACGTGTAATCAACTTCTTGGTTTGTTGATCTATCGACCAACTGTCTCTGACTTCTAGTTAATAACCTGAACGACTATCTAATTGACCACCTATCCAACTATCTCAAGTTACTAGTTGACTGACCGATCGATTGTCTCCAGAAAGAGTGGGTTGAACCATTAGAGCCTAAGGTTCCAACATAACATAGTACAATAGTCATTTAGAGTTAGTATTTTTTCATGACTCAACCCTCAATTAATGTTAGGGTTTTGTACCCTTTATAATATTCTTGATATTCCACACATGAATAGCCCCACATGTGTGAGTAATGGGGATTGACATGGCATCTTCTTGGTAACATGGTGTTCAACAAGGCAGGTTAACTTGTAGGAGACATAATTTTTGTATACAATATCTAATTGAGGTGATTTTAAAATTGTTGGAAAGCTCTTTGTGTGTAGAACAATGTTTAGGGGATGTGAGTTATTCTTGCAAAGTTTTGATCGCAAAAAGTTCCATATGATGCCTAAAACTAGATCTAGAAGGTTCCAGATCCTAAATCTCCAAACTGGGACCTGCCACTCAAATGGGCCCTACAAGCCAAGTTCTCCAATTTTTCCACCTAGAAAGTACCAAGATAGATGAAAAACTATATAATGATCCATTACGGATTAGAAATATTGGAAGAAGAATAATTTTCCTTAGTAGTATTATTTTCATCATAAAATATGGACATAAAGGTAATCTTTTCATTCCTCGTGTATTTATTTTACATGATAATGTAAGAAGAAGCACTTCAAATTAGTTTTCATTGTTGGATCTATGTACTATTGATATACTTTTATTTTTTCCAAACTAATTAGAAAATTGATAAGAGTATGACTTGCACTTAGACTCATATATTTCAAACTGATTCCATTAGGACTAGGCATACCATGATGATAATGGACCCAAATTGGATGTCCTAATTTTCCATCATTCTCATGCATGTACCAATGCCTCATTATCCTCTTTTACCATAAGTTTCTCCTATACAAATCAAATAAGTAGTAGTGGATACTAGTGTTGGACTAACTCTACCAAATTATCCTCCAACATCCTAAAAAATATATGTTTTAGGAAGATGTTCCCTTCAATCATCATTATTTACTAGGACAGAAATGGACACCAAAAAATCCAGTGAAATGGAAGGATCTGAAGTGTTTTCAGTATTGAAAAATCCTTGAACCAATAAATTTGAAATTGGATGTTTCAAAATGACGATGGGAGTGGTTAGAGTAGAAGTAGTTGATTCTTCCTATGATGACATTTCAATATATAAACCATATATATGATCTTATAAATAATTATATTTTTCTTCAATGTTATTGTATTTGAATATGAGACTATATCTAGTATTAGGGATGTTTTGTTAGGGACCTAACCTCCCCTCGCATAGGTAGAATAATATGTTTTCCATGTAATAAAGGCCAATATTAATAAGGCCTAGTAATAAAAAAGAATAAGTCAAATGTAAGAAGACCTAATAGAAGTGCCTGCTTCTAGAAGATATTCCTCTAGATTGCACTTTTGGTAGATAGATTTAGTATAAATAGGAGCAAAGGGCATGAGAAGTTTTGTAGTGAGAAATATTGTAATAGAGCATTGCTCTGCTGGAGGTTTCCCCCTTGAAAAGGAAAGTGAACAGTGTTTCCTATCAATAAATATATCATTTTGGTGTTGGGGTCTCATCTATTGTATTGTTCCACTATTATTCTTTGCAATATTTATGTTTTCAACTATTATGATAGATCTGGTACCTTACAAGTGGTATCAAAGCACTTTCCTTGGCAGAAAATCGTGGGTTATTTTTTTTTAGGGTAGATACATATTCTAGTGTCTTAAAGCTACAAATACATGTCGTTCAACGCATAAATCCACGGTCGAGGAAGCATGCACACAGGAACTACAAGTGGTACTTAAGCGCACATTTTTTGCCACCCTTGTAACCCCTGTTGGTACCCTTTTGAGTGGTAGTGCATCAGAAAACACTTATATACGAATCGACCTAGATATATTGAAGCCCTCCATAGATAAATCAATCAGACACCTGACTACTATAGTTCCACCAAGAACAACACTTGTGAAGATATTCTCTAGTACCTGGGTAGTCGTGTATTACGACTAAGGGCACGATCTAGCCTCCTTAGTTGGTTCCCTGAGATATTGGTTCGAGTACTATTGTTGGACCCCACACATATATAAGAGAGTTATAGAACATGAAAACCTTTCTATGTAGAAACCCTGGATACCCTAACCCTTGGGAAGGAAATAGAAACAAAACATACAAGATTTGTTTACATGCAACTTTACCTCCTGCATTCTGGTTGCAAAATTACTACACATTTTTTCCTGTTAAGAATTTAGGCCTTTCAACACTGCAGTATTCTTTAGATTGGAGTAAAACTCCGCAAGAGTAAAAAAAAAAAGAGTATGGATCATGCGTGCACCATTATTTGATCCCTATCTCATTGGATTACTCTCTTCACCTTGATCGCAGTCATACCTATCATTTTTCAGCAAATTGTTTTTTCGTAGACCAGACCCCCTTTTGGCCCCCTTATTTGGGACTTACCCCATTGGATTCCCCTCGTTTCCCTAATTGTCTTGATACCCTTCACCCATAGCCCATTTTTTTTGTGGTCCCACCCATCCATTTTCATCTCCCCCCTTCATCATGGCCCACACCTGTAGCCAAGACATTGAATTTTGCCTCAATACCTTGTCCTATGATTTTATAGAGGCCTAGAAGGATGTGTGACATCTCAGTGCCAATATTACCACCATCAATAACAAAATGCATTCCACCATAGACGAAAAAATGGAAACCTTGAAATAATACCTCTCTACCCAGCTTGAATCCTTCACTGGCCAGATATGTGCCAAGATGAATATCACTAGAGACCTTACCTCCTCTGACCCACATTTGCACCCTGGAGGTGAAAATTCCTCCAATTCCTATAATTTTTATCCCCATAATTTTCAACATGACCTACTCCTTCCACAAGTGAATGTGAACAAATTTGATGGCTCAAATCCCACCGGCTAGGTAACTCAAATGGAACACTATTTCTCTTTGTACAACATTACAGATGAGTTGGCCAAACTCCGGTATGGTGTTCTCCATCTAGATCAAGAATGTTGGAAATGGTGGAAATGGAGAAAAAAATATCGCCAAGGGTATGTGGCTTGGACACAAATTTTTGTAGAGCTTTATGAACACTTTGACACTAAAACCAACCATTTATGCCATTTGACAAAGTTGAAACAATCTGGTTGAGTGGAAGACTTTATAGTTTCTTTTGAGCAATTGGATTTACGCATGGAGGGAATTTCTGATGTTTTTTTCCGAGAATTATTTATCAATGGCCTCAAGGATGAGATCCATGCCCACGTCCTCATGGCTCATCCCTGGAGTTGTGTGGAAGCTACTAAAATATATAAGGAATCACAAGAGCTTGTCTCTTCTCAAACTAGAAAACCATCCTTTATTCGTCGCCCTAAACTAGTCACTCTCTCTCCTCCTTCCACTCCACTAAAGATCCATAAATTGACCCAGGAAGAAATGGTTGAACGCCATCTCAAGGGACTTTGTTATAATTTTTATGACAAATATTTTCTTGGAAAAAAGTGTAAGGAACACAATAATTTTATGGCCATCTATGAGGATGTTTCTGAAGAAGAGGTCAAGGCTCCTCTTGTGGTCGAGTCACCTAGACCGGCTGACCTAAATCCACCCTCATACCCCCTAGAATTTGAACCAGTCATTTCCATGAATGCTCTCACTGGATTCTCTACTCCCCAAACCCTCAAGCTAATTGGTTACATTAATCATCGGAAGGTCATCATCCTCATTGACAGTGGAAGGACCCATAATTTTATTCATCGCCGCATTTCTCAAGAAACTAATTTCTATATCCAAGTAGTCAACAACTTTCAAATCATGATTTCCAATGGAGGGTACATGAAATGTGGGGGGCCTTGTGAAAATGTGTCTCCAAATTGGCCAGTACCACATGAACTCTCATATGTTTTCTATCGACATGGGTGGTTGTGAAAATGTGTTGGGTGTCGAATGGCTAAGGACTTGTTGAGGGGTCTGAAATCCCTTCAACTCAACAACAGGAACCAAACCTACCACCGAGGCCCAATTAGACTCTATAGTGTTTGATAGTGGAATGGTTCTCTAGATCTGTCGATCCGGCCAAATAATCGATGGGATTTACGTAGTGATTGACAAGATATCCTCATATGAAAATCCCTCCTTCAGTTTAAACATTCTCTTTTGTATTTTATTTTATTAGGTGGGTCTGCTTAAAGATATGCACTGGTATAAACCAGTTGGGTAAAGGGGAAATATTAACTATTGAAGAAGGCTGAGCTTGGGATAACCCTCATGCTCCAACATGCAGACAAAGATTTTTATACCTCTGACAAGACTAGTACTAATACATCAACTTGATGGTATTCTAATTATTGACTGAGATACAATCATCGAAAGAAAACATACATGCAATAAAATAATGGCTAGAAAAATAGTTTCCTTGGCTCTAACCATTAATCACACATTAACACAATGATTTTCTTTCCATCATTAGAGACANACAAGAACTATAAAATATTGAATCAAATAACTTATCAATAGATTCAAAAACTCTTACTCATTACAACATCCATTCATGAGATTAAGTCAGAAGTAATTCCTCCTTATGATCCAATCACACAAGCCTTTGATGCAAAACAAAAATGTGTCTATGGTCCTAAACAATACTTCTCAATTAAGGAAGTTTCGAAATAGTTCTTTACAATTCCAAAAATGAGGGTCTTTTCCAAAACCATCGACATTTTCTAAAAGGTCGATCCTCTTATTTATAACAAATCATTAACTAAAAATAACTATCAAAAGTGAAAGCTAAGTAAAACAAAACATCACCACATGGTGCTTCCATCTCTATGTCTTCTAAGAGTCATCGAATGGTTTCACTGGAGCAGATGAATCTTCTCATACTCAGACCATTTGACAATGAGTTCCTCGCATGTGTTGGCATACGGGAATCTGTGTTGGTCCATCGGAGCCGAAATGATCTCCTTTACTTCTACTGCCCTGTGCCCAATACTTGACTATTCTGACCTTTAACTGTTGTAACATTGTTCGAACCTTGATCGAGTGTTCCATGAACTGTTGTACTTGTCTTAGCACCATATGTCCACATTTTTTATCTCTATAGTCCATGCCAAGTCTTGTTCTGCATTTTATTTGACTATGTCATGCAAGTCGACAAAATCCTCGGATGAGCCGAATTTTGGGATACCGATGTCTTTCATCTCCCGATTAATCTTGACCCACTTTCTTTCGGAATCGACCCATTTCTCTTGAATCTTCCGCTGAGGTCTTTGGGACATTTTCACCTAGTATTCGGCCACTTTCCTTATCCGATCTATGTTGTTGTCCCTCAGCACCCGAATGTCGTTCTCTTCAGTGTCTCGACCCTTTTGAACCACACTGATGTAATAAATTATTTCCATTGCTTGGTGGGCCTTCTCGTACCATATTTCTACATCTTTGCAGGTTGCTAGCACCATAAGAGTGTATTTTAGGAAGTTGGCTATCCCTGCAGTAAAAAAGGTGTTATTCATTTGTGAATCTGTTGTAGGCATCTTGGAATTCGCTTTTCAAAAATAACATGGCCTGTGTGGAGTCCTGATAATATTTCTCCAAATGGCACAGACGCTCCAACTCCTTTAGCGTAGTGGCCAGGTCCTATTCATCTCTCCTTGCTCTATCTAGGGTGGCTTCTGTGATCGCCATCTCTGTGCCGATAAGCCCGGACATCTTGGCATGGTCTGTGCTGATCAATTTCTCCTCTGTGGTGATGAGGATCGAATTGTCCAAAGTAAGCCTCCTTTTCTTGGTGGTTCTCTTCATGATGGATTTCCTCTTTTGGTTGTAAGAAATTGATTGTATATCGGCGACCTCATCCATAGGTTCAAGGATC
>JASDQU010240978.1:130120-141654 GCA_032191745.1 Picea mariana
ATAAAGGCTCAACAGAGGATCTACTTCAACCGTCGATAAAAAGGTTAGTTGATTCTTCCCATGTGTGCATGAGAAAAGGGGTTGAGATTTCAGGTAGAAGGTTAAAAGTTATGTCTTAAGGGTCATGATCTGCGTACAAGTTTAAAGCCCTAGCTTGTTAGTCCGTAGGGTAGAATACCCCACAACAGGCCCTGAGGGATTCTTGCGATAACTGCTCTATAATTTCCACTTGTTCCTCCATGCTCATGGCCTTGAACCTTGTCATGTTTGGGTTCGCCATCCTCTACACCACCTCGCCCCATTCCTAGGCACTCTCTGTTCTTCTTGCCACCATGTGTAAATACGATCGTCAGATGTTGGAGAAGACCTACTCATCGAGCGCCCTTACGTCTGGGTCACTGTGTGGGATATACTCTGGGTATTATTCTAGGATAATTCTATTGAAGAGATCCCCCCACTGTGGGAGCACTACCTTGGATCCGGTGCTTGCCTTTGTATCACCAAAGGCTGGAGGTTGGATGAAATCTTTCTTTGTTATTGTTTTGATGAAAGGATTTTCCCTAGGGGCGTACTCCAACTTCCTCGCAGTCCCTAGAGAAGAACCTTCGCCTATCTTGGCTTCTTTCATCTTTGGTGCTCTCAGTGATCATCTGGTGGTTGGATTTCTCAGAGGAATATTACTTGCAGCTATGAATCTTGTTAAACCTGGTTTTTATAATCAAAAGGGGCAGTACAGTCTTGAGTCGCTCACTTTTCTCCTTCGGACGCTCTGAAATTCAACTTACATGCATAATGAATTTTTTCAAAAACCATTCTAGAGATTTAAAAAGTGATGAACTTATCGTGTCACATTAGCCATTCAATTTGGGTTATGAGTGAAATTTCAACAAATATGTCGCCATATCTTCAGAGATGTTCAAAATTAAATTCATCATGGGTTGACGTGGAGGTGCGGGTGGTAATGTGGTCTATCATCGATTTCAAAATGTTGTTGTCTAATCGGCACACGGGGTATAAACTAATGTGGTATCAGGCATTAACTAGTTCCTTAAATGTCCAAAATTTGATCATATCTAAGGTCGCAAACATTCCATCATTCCACTCTTTCAGTTGGTGGATCAGGGGTCGGGATTGTGCTGTGAAAATTTTTGTTGATATTATCCTGCAAAAGATCTGACGTTGATCGATTATGCCGTAAAGATATGATGTGGAAAAGCTGACTAGGAGGTGTGACTAGGAGCTAGGGAACCAAAAATGACTCGAGATAAAACTAGACCGTACGACCCTCTTACGTGGTAAAGCCACGTGGAATTCGAGACTAGTGACTTAATTCGCTCGTTTCAGTAAGAGTCGAGACTTTATTTAAGCCATACATTTCTAAACCCAAAACTAACTTGTCAACGCCCAAAAGTGTCAAGGATCGGCGATTGGTGATAAACCGACCCAAGTGCTCTCAGATCGGCTCCCTCGAAAAAGTCCCGATGCCGAAAACGCATTAGGGATTGACGATAAAAGATAGATTTATCACGGTTGAAATGATTGTTGTGACCCTTTTTGGATTTCCCTGATCTCGATAAAGCACATCGGGCATCGACTATCAACGATTACTTTACGTCCTTTGTTAACGTCTATCTTTCTTGTATTTTTTCGATGCCAAAGGGGATCGTCTATATCTCAACCTTTATGTGAATAACTTATGCAAACCAAACCACCTTCTATCGATGCCAATGAGAATCGGTGCTCGATGACTGTTGTCTTTGTGTGGTTCCCTTACTTAATTGAATTCTTTTTTACGCTGAACCTTAGCACGTTAGGTGCAGTGTGTTATCACATATAGTTGTTCAAGTTCGCAGGAGACAACCATCAGCGCATAGAGCAGGCAAAGGCAATTACAATGGAAATTTTCCCCTACACATTTTTGATGTGGCGCTATCTATAAACGTAGATGGAAGGACTCCAAAGTTAGCAGGTGGATAAAATTTTAGCAGGGGCACTAAAGTAGTCGGTGCGCCCAGATCTCAGCTCCCCTCTAGATAACAAGAAATTCTGGGACTCAAAGATGAAATTTTCATTATGGGCTAACAAGGTCACAACAAAAAGGTCACTGAGTGTTTCCCCTTTTCAGCTGGTGTATGTGGTGGAGGCCATTTTTCATGCCCAGCTTGCCTTGCCTGTGGAAAAATTCCTCCAGAACCACCAAGGAGAACCTGATGATATGGTTAGGAGGATACAACAGTTGGTGGAAGTACAATAAACCAGGGAGCAACTGGTTGATAAAGTTCATGATCACCAATAGAAAATAAAATGAACCTTTGGCAAGAGGGCAAGTGAGGAGCATTTCCAGCTGGGAGATTTGGTGCTCAAGTGGGATGCCCCCAAGAAGGACAAAGGAAAACATGGAAAATTTGAACCCTTATGGATTGGTCCGTTCAAGATCTCTAAAGCATTTTCGAATAACACCTATAAGTTGCAGAGCTTGGAGGAATTTTCTATTTTTTTTTTTTGTTTAAGCCATGATTAGCTTTCCACCATTGTAACTACCATTTCCTTTCATTTTCTTTTTAAATAAGAGACTCCATAACCCAAAGAGATAATGCACTAGAAATGTGCATTCTTGGAAGCTCATAGGGATCATACCATCCCCTGTGGAGCCAATGTTATCACATACAATTTTTCAAGTTCTCATGAGACAACCATCAACACATAGAGCAGGAAAAGGGAATTACAATGTTAGTTTTCCCCGGCACATTTTCAATGTGGCGCTATCTCTAAATGCAGATAGAAGGAATCCAAAGTTAGCAGGCAGATAAAAGTTTAGTAGGGGCACTAAAGTATCTGGCGCACCCAAATCTCAGCTCTCTTCCAGATCGACGGTCGCTAGTCATATCAGGGCCGCTACATGCATGGACACTAAAATCAAAAGGGTGGGCCGAAATCGAAATTGTGGTTTTGGGGGGAGGTGATGTGTCAAAAGGAGGTGCATATCGGGCCCGAAAGTAGTGAAGGTCCAAACCACTTTTCTCGGCCCTAATATGCACATGTGCATGTAGCGCCCTATCCCAGGTCAACAAGTGGTCGCCCAACAGTAGTCCCGCCACACTCCAATCCCAAGGAGAGATCAACCAATGAGTGAGAGCTGACTTTCATGACCTCAATGTGAAATCCAAGTGTGACATGTAGTCTTTTGCAGATCATTTGTATCGTCACGCTCTTATCCCAATGAAGATTCAGTTAATGAGGCAGGGGATGGTAGATGAAACCTCATCTCAACCCATGAATGGAAGACTTGACAGTTATGTCACAAAAATTCAGACTTTCAGTAGGGTACAACGATTGTCGGTTTTCTGCAGGTACTTGTTGAACCTAGTTGGCATCTGACAGAGGGAAACATGCCCAGTCTAATAGAGGACTACTGAGACATAAATTTTTGAATGGAATTGCCAGATCATGCTCCTCGAAGTAGTGTACTGGTCTAAGTATAAATAGATCAATATGATATTTTGTTAAGGTCATCAATTGGTTGAGCGGAGCTCCCGATTTTTGTAATATTTTGATGCGAGAACTGTTCTCTGGTTATGTATCAAATTTGAGACTTTCGCATTAATAGAAGTCAAATTCTCTCATCTATTTGTAAAAATTGTGCTAAAACACTCAGGCATGGAGGATCCAGTCGAGGGTTGTAGTTCTATTGTAATGTAGGTTTGATTACAGTACTTTTGTGAGCAGTTTTAGTCAGCTTCCTTGTTACCTTATTCCCTCCCTACACTGAGAGGCTCGGGCATGGAGGATCCAGTCGATTTGTTGTAGCTGCATTGTCATGTAGGTTTGATCATTATGTTTCTGTGACATATTTCAGTTTCTGAAGCTTAATTTCAAGAGTGTTCTTGAGCTTGATTTTTTCTTCACCAAACTGCTTGAAAGATAGATGCCCATGGCAGGCTTGTCCACCTTTCTCACTAATTATTCCTTCTGCTCGCACTTAAACTCAAATCACTGACTGAAGTTAATGAGGCCCTCACTTCCCCATGCATTTCATGTCTAGTTCCTGTATTAAAATCATTCTTATACTGAGTTTGTCCATTTGACCTCCATTCATAAAACCGACATCCACCAAATGTTATGATGGGTACTGGGCTTATCCTCATGCAATATGAGGGTGAATCTTAGTGATAAAATTCTTGGCGGCATTGTCGGGGAACGAATTGAAGACATTTCCTTGGGATAGAACAATAAAGAAATTATGATTCTGAAGGTGCATCAGAAATCAATGACTTGAAGATTGAAACTTGCACCTGGTGACTCCATAAAGAAGACGCCCGAGGTCTACTCCACATCAGCCTCTGGATACACCTAAAGCTGACCCAAAAAGGATTATCAAAAAAAGGAAAGACCCCTCAAGAAGGGATTTCAACTTTTGTATCAGGCTATTCTGATAATTTGCATGATTCGTTTTTCAAAACACTAGTAGCTACATTTGTTTCTCCTGTTATACCATCTGTTGGATTTTCAAGAAGTTTAAATTTTATAAGTGTCCCTATTGAATTTTCCCCTTCTAGGCTTCATTTTGAAGATATTTTTGACACCCCCATTTTCCATGAGATTTTCAAGTGGTTCAGACCCAAAGGTTCAAAAGCTTTCCCTACTTTGGGTTTTCCTACTCCTCCTCCTGCCATAGTCGTTACATCTAGAGAAGGGGAAACTTGTTTTCCTTTGAGCCCCATATCATCCTCCCCTACAAACACAGTACTAGTCCCACCTGTCCAATCTTCATCTCCCCTTGGTTCTCCTACAATTCACATTCCAATGGAAGGTGCTAATATTCCTAGAAATAGAATGGATGCCATAGTGGCATCTAGGTACGCTCCTCTTGTTTTACCTCAACCTATGAATCCCCTCCCAGTTGGATATTACATTAAGTACATGCCCAAGTTTACAGGAGAGGAAGACACAACTTCTGAAGAACACCTTTCAACTTTTTACAGTTATGCAGATAATCTTAATATTGAAAATGAAGATGTTTTGCTGAGAGTTTTCGTACAGAGCCTTGATGGTGAGGCTAGAAAATGGTTTAGGGTTTTGACTCCTAGATATATTGATGGGATTGAATCTCTAGATGAATCATTCTTAAGAAATTGGGGGGATAAAAAAGACTTCCTTTATTACATCACAGAGTTCGGATCTCTTAAGAGAGAAGAAGGGGAATTTGATTCAGACTTATCCAAAAGATTTTATAAGATGTTCAATAAGATCCCCACATAGATTAATCCTACTAAGACCTCTACCAAGATCACTTATGCTAGTGCTTTTGACCCTGAGTTTTTCCTCCTGCTAAGAGAAAGAAGGGATACCTCCTTGACTCATATGCAAGATGCATCCCTTGAAGTAGAATCCAATATACTGGCAGTTGACAAACTTAGGAGTAAGGTTGATAGAGACAGAAGAAAATGTAGGTATGAAGCTTCAACCTATGGTCCCTCTTCTTCCCACCCTCAAGTGGATGACTTGACTAAACTGGATAAATCACTTTCTGTAGAAATGGAGAAATTGAAATTTGAAGAGAAACAGGGTTATAAGAGCGCTCAAAATACTGATAACAGGGGTAATTTCAGAAGACCAAATAATGCCCCTCAGATCATCTAGAGAGATCAAATAAATAGGGATGATCAAAAGATCCAGACCCCCCTCCAAAACAACTTGGTTACTGATGAAAGAGAGGAAGAAGATGCAGATCTTGAAATCCATTGCCTAGGTGACACCTCTTCATTTCCTCATTTAACTCAATTTTCATATGAAGAGTCCCTCATGGATAGCAAACTAAATGAGATGAGAAAAGGGGAAAGGACCAGTAGCCAACCAAATAGTAATACCTCATGTCCAAAAATAAGGAGGGAAATCTTGATAGTCCTGAACAACCTAATAGAACAGAGCATCCTATCAAGGAGGCGGGAGCTAGCAGCAAATAAAAGCATACACAGAACCCCCAAGAAGTGATCAAGATCCATGTCCTAGAGGTGAAGGAGAATCTGAAGCCTCCCTCCTCTTTTAGCTTTGAGAATGAGATACAAAATATTAAAATTCTTGTTCCTTTCTTGGAGCTAGTTAAAAATGAGGATTTCAAGAAGTACCTCTCTAAAGTGTTGCACCCTGAGCCTTCATCCTATCCCATAGATTTAGTCAACCTCCAAGATGAAAAGCCTGTTTTCATAGTAGGAACTTTAGTGGAGGATAGAGATGACTCCTCCCCTCCTTTCTATACATCATCGAACATTGATGATAAGGTGTTGCACAACTATTTGATGAATTCTGGGGAATCTCACAATCTCATGCCTAATATTGTTACGGAGGAGCTCAGGTTGGAGGTAACGAAGACATATCATGACCTGTACTCATTTGATTCCAGGAAGGTGAAGTGCCTCGGGTTTATTAAATACTTGGTTGTATCTTTGTTCCAGTTTCCAATGAAGAGAGTGGTCATGGATATTGTAGTCGATGATGTCCCCCCTAAGTTTGGGATGCTTATGTCTAGATCTTGGATAAAATGACTGGGGGGAACCTTACATATGTATCTTTCATATGCCACTATTTCTGGGTTTGGGGGTGAACAAAGAAGGATTTATAGGGAAGCACATCTTGCTTACATCATCAATGGTGAAGAAAATATGACCAATCACCCCATTTTTGTAGTAGACACCGATCTGGGAACCAGTATGCTACAATTCACTGATAGTCCTAAAGCAACCATTGAAATCAGAAAGAAACCCATCACAACTTGTGAAGACCCTCCTTCCAATGGCTATGTTTGGAAAATGTTTTCTGATGGAGCCTCTTCCAAAGAAAGTGCTAGAGCTGGGGTAGTTTTCATTTCCCCTACCCAAGAGACCATACCTCTGTCTTATAAGCTTGAGATTGAAACAACAAACAATGTGGAAGAGTACGAGGATCTTGTTTTGGGTTTGAGATATCCCAAAGACATGAATATTGAGGATCTAACAATATTTGGAGATGTTGAGTTGATAGTACATCAGGTCAGAAATTTGTATCAGGCTAGGCACCCTAGGTTAAGAGCCTACAGAAATCAAGTATGGGATCTTGTTGATAGATTCTTCTTGGATTTTAATATCTCATTTGTTCCAAGAGAGAAGAACTATATGGAAGATTCATTGGTTGTCTCAGCAAGCAATTTCAGGGTCCCTTTTCCCCCAAAGCTCAATTATGAGGTGGAAGTAAAATATAGACCCTCTATTCCTGACAATGTCAAACATTGGAAGGTTTTCGAGGATGATATTGAGAGAAAAAGTTTCTTGAGACTGTGGATGAATTCTCTGATTTTCATATTGATTAGGATCAATATGCTGAAGAAAGCCCTCAAGCTGATGTTTTCCTGAATACAATTGTTGACCATCATATTGTTCAGTTGCCAAGTAACCATATTTTGAAGGGACTAGTCCCTTTGGAGAGATTGTTTGACAGAAAAGATGTTGTTGTGAAGGTTAAAGGTTCAATTGAAGAGGCTGATGTGACTCAATGCAATTTAGGAACAGATGAGGATCCCAGGTATGTCAAATCGTCTAGCAGTTTGTCAAAGGAGAAAAGGTTAGAGTATGTCAAGCTTTTGAAGGAAATTGTTGTTGTTTTCACTTGGAAATATGAAGATTTAAGGACTTATGACACTAGCATCATCGAACATAAGATCCCTTTGAAATAAGAGTCTAGGCATTTCACTAAGAAGATTAGATAGATAAATCCTATGATGTTGCCTATTATGGAAAAGGAAGTGAAAAAGTTGTTGGATGCCCAGATGATCATCCCTTTGAGATTTTTAGAATGGGTGGATAATTTTGTGCCTGTGAGGAAAAAGAGTGGAGAAATCAGGTAATGTGTTGATTTCAGATATTTGAACAGAAGCTCCAAAAAGGAAACCTACATCTTGCCAAAGATGGAGCACATTTTGTAGAGAGTCACTGGCTCATAGAGGATGTCCATTATTGATGGTTTTTCTGGCTACAATCAGATCTCTGTCCTGCCTGAAGATAGAGAAAAGATGACCTGCACTACTCCTTAGGGCACATTCATGTATGCTAAAATGCCCTTTGGATTGATGAATGTAGGAGCAACTTTCCAGCGATCCATGGACATTGCCTTTGTTGGGGAGAAAGATAAATTTGTAGTCATCTATATGGATGATATTACGATATTCTTAGGGTCCGATAAAGAGCATTGTCATCATCTGAAGAGATTTTTCTTGAAGTGCAGAAAATTTGGTCTCTCCCTCAATCCAAAGAAGTATTTGTTCACTATGAGAGGGGGTAAATTATTGGGGCATATTGTGTCAGCAGAAGGGGTAAGAATTGATCCAAGCAGAGTAGAGGCCATCCAGACCTTATTTTTTTCCAGATCTAAAAAAGAGGTTCAATATTTCTTGGGTAAAATCAACTTTCTGAGGAGGTTCATTTCTAATTTTGCTGAGTTGGTTAAGCACATTACAACCATGCTTAGAAAGGGGAACGAAGTGAAATGGACTACCGAGTCCATAAATTCTTTCAACCAAATTAAGAGGTATTTGACTGAAGCACCTGTACTCATCAACATTGACTATTCTAAAGAATTTTTGATATTTTCTTTTGTCTCACCTGATACATTAGTTGTTGTTTTGCTACAGAGAAATACAGAGGGGTTAGAGCAACCTATTTCCTTTTTTATCAGAGCACTGAGGGATGCAGAAAAAAGGTATGATACCATGGAGAAGCAAGAATATGCTTTGTTCAAAGCCCTCAAGGATTTCAAAATCTATGTTCTCCATTCAAAAGTCATTGCATATGTCCCCTCAGCCTCAATAAAAGAGATATTGATCCAACCTGATATAAATGGGAAGAGGAGAAAATGGATGGACAAAATTCTGGAGTTCGACCTAGAAATAAAACCCACCAAGCTGGTGAAAGGCCAAGGTTTATCTAGGCTACTAGCTAAATCAAACGACAAGGCCTTAGGGGTAAATTTTATGAACATAAATTCAGAAAATCAACAAACTAAGATTGTTGATAAAGACTCTCATATCAGCCTCAGCTTAGCAGAATGCACCTGGTATAAAGACATCATATATTTTCTGTAGAAGTTAAGGCCTCCTTATGGTTTGGGAAAAAACAAGGCAAGAGCTTTGAAGCTCAAAGAAATCAAACATTGTCTCATTGATCAGGTTTTGTATTGGAAGGACCCTCTAGGAATTCTGTTACAATTTCTAGACCCACAGGAAGCCCAAAAATCCATATCATATTTTCATGACAACTTATGTGGAGGACATCATTTCTGGAGGACCACATCTTACAAGATCCTCAGAGCTGGGTATTTTTGGCCTAACCTTTCTACTAATGTTTGTTCAAATATTATAGCATGTGTCAAATGTCAAAAGTTTGTTGGAAGGAAGCATCTCAAATCTTTGCCTTTGAAACCTGTAATGGTTTCTAGACCTTTTCAGTAGTGGGGTCTTGACTTCATTGGAGAGATCCACCCAGCCTCAAGTGGCCAACACAGGTGGATTTTGAATGCCAGTGATTATTTTACCAAATGGATAGAAGCCATCCCTACAAGGAGTGTCTCTCACAAGGTGATCATTAGCTTCCTTGAAGATATCATGTCCAGATTTGGTTGTCCAAGAAGGATTGTTACAGAAAATGATGCCTCTTTCAGAGCTAAACCATTAATCAAGTTTTGTGAGTAGTATGGAATTGCATTAATCCATTCTACTCCCTACTACCCTCAGGGAAACGGTTTATCATAATCCTCTAACAATAGCCTCATAAATATCATCAAGAAGTTGTTAGAAGATAACAAGAAAGCTTGGGACTCAAAGTTAAAATTTGCATTATGGGCTGATAGGGTCACAACAAAAGGTCACTGGGTGTTTCCCCTTTTTAGGTGGTGTATGGGGTGGAGGAATTTTTTCTTGCCCATCTTGCCTTGCCTATGGAAAAATTCCTCCGGGACCACCAAGGAGAACTCGATGATATGGTTAGTAGGATACAACAGCTAGTGGAAGTACATCATAGCAGGGAGATTTTGCTTGATAAAGTTCATGATCACCAACATAAAATAAAATGAACCTTTGACAAGAGGGCAAGCAAGGAGCATTTCCAGCTGGGAGATCTGGTGCTCAAGTGGGACGCCCCCAAGCAGGACAAAGACAGACATGGAAAATTTGAAACCTTATGAACTGGTTCGTTCAAGATCTCTGAATTATTTTCGAATAACACCTATCAGTTGTAGAGCTTGGAGGACTCTGAAGTTTTGGATAACCCTGTCAATGGGAATTTTCTAATTTTTTTTTTGTTTAAGCCATGATTGGCTTTTCACCATTGTAACTACCATTTCCTTTCATTTTCTTTTTAAATAAGAGACTCCATAACCCAAAGAGATAACGCACCAGAAATGCGCGTTATTGGCAGCTCACAGGGAGCATACCATCCCCTATGGAGCCAATGTTATCACATACAATTGTTCAAGTTCACAGGAGACAACCATTAGCACACATAGTAGGCAAAGACAATTACGATGGCATTTTTCCCCTACACATTTTCGATGTGGTGCTATCTCTAAATGTAGATGGAAGGACTCCAAAGTTAGCAGGCGGATAAAAGTTTAGTAGGGGCACTAAAGTAGCCAGTGCACCCAGATCTCAGCTCCCCTCTAGATCGATGGTCGCTAGTCATATTGGGGCCACAACATGCGTGGACGTTAAAATCCGAAGGGCGGGCCGAAATCGAAATTGTGGTTTCATGGGGAGGTGACGTGTCAAAAGGAGGTGCATATTGGGCCCGAAAGTGGTGAAGGTCCAAGCTACTTTCCGCGGCCCCCATAGGCACACGCGCATCTAGTGCCCTATCCCGAGTCGACAAGTGGTTGCCTGATAGTTGTCCCACCACACTCCAATCCCAAGGAGTGATAAACCAATGAGTGAGGGCTAACTTCCACAACCTCTGCGTCCAATCCAAGTGTGACAGGTGGTCTTCTGCAGATCGTTCATCTCATCATGATCTTATCTCGATGAAGATTCAATTAATGAGGTAGGGGCTAGTAGCTGAAACCTCAACTTAGCCCATAAATGGAAGAATCGATAGTTATGGCCAAGAAGGTCGGACTGTCAGTAGGGTACAACAATGGTCGATTTTCTATAGGTACTCGTTGAACCTAGTTTGTGTCTGACAAAGGGAAACACGCCCAGTTTGACAGAGGATTGCTCAGATGCAAATTTTTGAATGGAATTGCCATATCATACTCCTCGAAGTAGTGTATTGGTCTAAGTATAAATAGACAATTTGATTTTTTGTTAAGGTCATCAACTGGTTGAGCAAAACTCTTGATTTTTGTAATATTTTGATGCAAGAACTGTTCTCTGGTTATGTATCAAATTTTAGACTTTCGCATTAATAGAAGTCAACTTCTCTCATCTCTTTATAAAAACTATGCTAAAACACTCAGGCATGGAGGATGCAGTTGAGGGTTGTAGTTCTATTGTAATGTAGGTTTGATTATAGTATTGT
>JASDQU010240978.1:151762-167023 GCA_032191745.1 Picea mariana
CCATGAGGTTTTCCCTCTTTCCTCGTTTATTTCAATGTATCTTTTGTATTTGGGTACCTAACATGGCCTCGTTGCCGAGACCCATTCTTTATTTTCACCATAGTGATGTTCAGGGGGGGTGTTAGAGTTACTTCACACACACCTAGGATTTATTTTTCCTAAGGTTATTCCTTGTTTATTAGTCATAATTAATCATTATCCAATATTTTAGGGAAGAATATTCCACCTGGAGAATATTCTCTTTCAGTTGACACTTTAGTTTGACTAGCTGAGTTGAGTTTAGATGTTGCATTGGGATCATCACCATGCAACATTGGGATCATCACCATGATAATTGGACCTTGCCTTGGTATCATCACTAGAGTGACACATTAGCCTTGATTCCTTGAGTTAAATCCTCACTACTCTTTGTTCAGTCAGTTAACTGAAGACTAGTTGACTAGTTAACTTAACTAGGTGGCAGTTCACTCTTGTAACTACTTGAGAGACTAGAATAGGTGGTAGTTCGCTCCCATAACTGCTGGTGTGTGTCCATATCACTCTAGACCACCACTATGGCGCATTGGTTCACCTCAAGTCGAACTCATTGAGCTATACAGAGTATATCGTGTGTAAATTATTCATTATTCATAATGGTTAATGAGAATTCTTCCATTCTTTCTCTCATTCTTCTTCTTTCTCCAATTATGTATGCAAATATGTGTATTATTGTTTAGCTAGATCTATTATGTGCAGGTTCAACACATTTATAGGATACACTACAACCGCTTTCGATTCCACCTTCTATTTGGAGGGATATATCTATGGATTGCATTGTTGGATTACCTAAATCGAGCAATAATTCATTCGTCATGGTGGTAGTTGATCGTCTTTCCAAGCATGCTCATTTCTGTGCACTTCAACACACATTTATCGCCTCCACTGTGGCTCAACTTTTTATGGATCATATCTTCAAGCTTCATGGTATACCTCATTCTATTGTTTCTGATAGAGATCCAACTTTCACCATCAATTTTTGGCAAGAACTATTCAAGCTACAGGGCACACAATTGCATCTCAGCACCGCCTATCATCCCCAGACTAATGGTGAAACTGAAGTTGTCAACAAGGTTTTGGAAACATATTTGAGGTGTTTTACATCTGAAAGGAAAAATAGTGGGCTCAATGGTGATACAACACTTCTCTTCTTTAAAGGATATTAAAACATAATACATGATGTGTACATATATTTAATATATTCATATTGCACAAATGGTGTCATGAATTTTATATTGCATAAATGGTGTCATGAATTTTATATGATTTCCTTTTTTACTTGTACTTTTTTTTAATGGAAAAGGGGATAGGAAATTTTGAGTGGAGGGGAGTATGATATTTGACCTTATCATGTTTGTCCTCGTCTATATATATAAAAGTTCAAGTTGTAAGTAATTTAAATCTAATATTAGAAATTAATGAAATTGACATCTATTATTATATTTAGAAGTTTTTTACAATTTAGTAGTATAGTATGGAGAAGATGTTACATAATAATAAAAATTAAAAAATATATAATTTATTTCATCATCAACACAACATCATAACTTTTATTAAGATTACTTAAAAAAATCCAAAACAGTGACCTTGAATATGTCAAGGTTTCTGATCACCAACCAGATCCATCATGAAGACATAAAAGTCAAGTAAAAAAGATAACCTTGCAATAAATTCATATATGTCAAGGTTTCTGATCACCAACAGATCCAGACATAAAAGTCAAGTAGGAAAGATGGCGACCTTGCAAGAGAAGAGACCAGAAAGCCCTAGAAATCTAAGAACGTCGGCTCAGGAGCATATTCTCTCCTAAATCATGCAGGTTAAATGATCAAGCCTAGGGTCTTGACAGTTACCCATGAGAGGATTTTCATTATAATAATATTGTAAATTCTTTAATTTGCAAGTGTAATTCTGGAAGGTCTTAGTTAGTTGATGGAGTGTCAACAAAGATGAGTCATTGTAACGAATCTGCAAGTGGTAGCAGCATTCGAGGAACCTCACGATTACTCAAGTAATGAGTTATTTGGATAGGATAGGATCCAATTTCTAGATTTAGAATTAGTTGCAGAAAACTAGGAGTCTGTTTAGTGAGCTGTTATCATTATACTCAGCTATTACTCTGCTGAGATCTAAACTCGTTAATGCTGATGTTTTTTGTGTGCTTTTACTCTGCTGAACGAGAAGTAATTCCGTTGACAAGCATACAGAAAGAAGTTACAAATTCGTGAATATCTCTGTGTCGAATGTGAATCCAACGTGCAAAGGATGGAGATCGACGATTTGGAGCCGCCAAAGAGTAATGAAAAATCAGTGATATGGCCATTTTAACTGCAGCATTGGAGAGCGTGGTCAAAGTATTGGAATTATTATAATATTAATTAATTAATTATTATTAATATTATTATTATTAGGTTACTAATAATATAACCATGCTAATAATATAATTAATTAATATAACCATAGTAATAATAAAATTATTAGGTTATTAATAATATTAGTAATACTATTATATTAAGTTATAATACTACTAAGAAACATTAAAAGATATAATAAGGTAAGTAAATAATTAATAATATAAATATTAAGCTATTTTAGATATAGTGTAATAGTATTATAATAGGTTAAATTACTCATAGTACTCTAGTAATTCGAAATGTTTGACATATTCAAGATGATAACTATGCATTTTTAAAGTAATGTTAATAACTATTTCCACCACAAATTTTAATTTACAAAAAAATTAAAATTTTAATTTTTTCTAACATAAATATGGTTTTTATATTTAATATATTTCAAGGTAAATAGTAAAATTATGATTTGATTTATGTACCCTTCCCCTCACCATTAAATGGAAGGAGGCCACCATTACTGCTCGACGAGAAGAGGAGGATAGTTTTCTCGCACGAGTAAAATGGCGGCTATAAGGTGTAATGGATGGGGAAGCTCGGTACATAGGTCATGTCTGGCCTCAACATTATCCTCCTGCTCAAACGAGGATGGATCTATCTTACATTTGTGCTACACCAGCCTGGATGCTCTGAGCATTGGTGTTACATCCATTCGGCTCACATCACTCTTACCCTGCTCATTCACACCTTCCCTAACCCTGACCCTGCCATGCCAAGGGAAAGAGGCAGGTCGCGCCACGATCCTGCTTGGTACAGTTTTGCTGCTAGACAGTGGAGGGTGCAGAGACTGGAGCGGGACATGTCCATAGCCCAGACTCAGCGACGGGAGAAGCCTAAAATGTTGCCAATGGCATACGTGGAGGAGAAGATTCCAGAGGAACCTATCCAGGTCCCTCTGAAATACCTCCTCTTCATAGTACCAGATAATTGGCAGCCCCCCAGCCATATCCCAGCAATAACAAGTGCTTCATCCATAATCTAGCAAGCGCAAGAAGCCAAGGAAGAGACTACTTGCATCATTGAGGAGGAATTCCTCCACCTAGACCCCGAGGAAAAAATTCAATCCAAGGACTCTGCAGCAAAGCAGCTTGGGGTAGTGGAGGCTATGGAAGCAGCTCAGGAGGACTCCGGTGAGGCGACAACAGTCTTAGGCACGAAGGTGGAGGGTGGCCCAGTCTTGGCGCCTCCACCACTCTCGACACTCTCAGATTTCGGCCAGGAACCACCACCCTTCTTCCACTCAGAGCAGCTCGTGCTAGTCTTTGAGCCCAAAAGCCACATGGTTGATCAAATTCATCGGGACACCCTCATGCTTTAGAGAATTGACATGCTTTACGAGGCCTACTCAAATGCACCAACAACTCATCGTTGTCTGACATGCACGAGGCCATTCGCGATCTATCCCAGGGAAGACCCCCTCAGCGATGACCCCAGCGACACGACCTCAGGTGCAAATGGGTAATCTACTTGCTTTGGCTATCACGAGCATTCTCATCTCGGCTCCTTGCACTGCTACATAGCAGTTTTACAGTTATGTCTTTTGTTTTCAGTTTATGTCTTTTGTTTGTCTTAGTTGCTAGCATAGTGCTGCAAAGACTCGAATCTGCCACCTACTCTGGTTTTCGTTTGACAGGGAAGATGGCGGATTTCCATTTTGAACAATGACATCACAGTCTGCCACCTATCCTGGTTTCCACTAATTTGACGAAACAACTTGCAGACTGTAGCCATGTAACTTTTTGTATTGTAAAAGTTATATAATAAAAATTTCTCCTTTTTTATTTACAAAAAAAAATAATTATGATATAATGATAAATGGAGAAAAAGTGTGAGAAGCTTAATAACAATGATGACTAAATATTGTTTTTAGTAAATAGTTCTCTATCATATCTCCTATCTATTATTTTTTAAAAACTCTTTTGTATTTTTTATATATTAATGTATATTGATGAGGATAATAATGATAATTAACTATGTATTTTTCCACAATCTTAATTCTCAGTTATTTCAAGTGAAAATTGTTTGTTAAAACTGTAAATACATTTAATCTTAATTCTCAGTTATTTCAAGTGAAAATTATTTGTTAAAACTGCAAATACATTTAAATGTAACTGAATAATATTTTATAAAATTTTAATCCAACCAAACAATATTTTGCTGCCATAGTTAATCTTAATTCTCAGTTATTTCAAGTGAGAATTGTTTGTTAAAACTGCACATACATTTAAATGTAATTGACTAATACTTTATAAAATTTTAATCCAACCAAACAATATTTTACTGCCATATTTAATCTTAATTCTCAGTGAAAATTGTTTGTTAAAACTGCAAATACATTTAAATGTAACTGAATAATATTTTATAAAATTTTAATCCAACCAAACAATATTTTACTGCCAATTGATATAAACGTTAGCCCATTGAATACTAACTGAAATTGTCTTTTACAAGTAATCTTCCTGATATTTATTTTAAAAGAAACCTAACAAAAGTTTGAAATTGGCATTAGAGTTGATTACTGATTTATTTATTTTATAAAAGGAGAGTAAAGTTTGAAATTCTGATAAACACATTAAAATTAGTTTTTAATTTTTTTATTCTTTAATTTTATTAAATTTAAATGTCTAATAAAATTGTCTTTGAAAAGTAATCTTATTTATTTTAAAAGAACCCTGACAAAGTCTGAATTTGGCATTATAGTTGATTACTTTAAGTTTGAAATTTTGATCAGAAATTAAAATCTTTTTTGTTTTTGTTTTTTCTTATTTAAACTTTGTATTAGATCAAAATAGATATGTTTTTATTTTATTTTATAAGAATGTTAATTTAGATAAATAAATTTAGAGAATATATATTCAAAAATCAGTTCATTACTAATGAAATGGGTAGATATTAAAATCGTGGATAGATAATATGCTATCTCAGATTTTACTAGTCTTTGGGAAGATCGTTGGTGCAATTATAATTGAAATAGAAATTGTTTTTAGTCATTTGATTTTTTGTTTTTTATAATTCAGTATGGGAAGATGTAAGAATAATTGATATTAAAAAAATTATTAAATTATTAAATTTTGTTATACATATAAGAATAACTATCTATCAATGTCTTTCATCCTAAGTATATAAAATCATTTTGAAAGAACTAAATTATAGTAAGGTTGTCACAAAGGAAAATTATATAAAATCATTTTGAAAGAACTAAATTATAGTAAGGTTGTCACAAAAGAACATGTGATTTATAAAGACAAGTTTCGTTTAGTGCATCATTTGTTTAAGGTAAGTGCTATCTTTTTTGACCGCCTCTTTAAAGGATTTAGATGATAATATCCATGTTTAATCTAATTTCAGATATAGACATATATGATTATGAGTTTTGCGATACATATATTGAAGAATAATAATTTATTAGGTGAAGTATTTATAACTAATGGGTTGGGTTTGTATTTGAATTTTGTTCATTTTGTTAATGGGGTTGTATTTGAATTTTTTCCATTGTGTTATGATTGTTATTGTGTTATGATTGTTATTTACTGCATAAGAATTTTTTAGATTTTTCATTAGGTTATTATAGCATGAATTCATCTTTCCTTTTTAAATGGAAAAATATTAGAAATAAAACCCTTCATACATGGATTTAAGATGCTTATGTCACTACATAAGTGACATATTCTCCATAGATTACAAAGACTTAAACCTTTCTTTGTTTACATACACCATGTATGTGCTACTTCTTATCCTATGGGGATTCAGGCCACTAAATACGAGCTTCTCTACTAATCATGGTTTGATACTTTGTTTGAGTACATGCATCGTACCTATGGGGATTCGGGTCACTAAATACGAGCTTCTCTACTAATTATGGTTTGATACTTTGTTTGAGTACATGCATCATATCTATTGAAAGGTTTTTATTTTTTCTTTTCTATAACTTTTTTTTGGTATTGTTAATCTTATTATTTATAGAAAGTAAAGATATGAATCTTTATAATTAGAAAGAATAATTTTTTTACAAATTGATGATGATGACGATGATGATAATGATGGCTAATGTCTACCGTAAAAAATATTTTGAAATTGTGATCTCTAATGTGGGTGTATGGAAGATATTCTAAGAGAAAGTTATTTTCATGTTCAACCCTATTAGTGTCACAAAGATGAAAAATTCTTTCGATCCATGTTTTTTTGGGAAGTACCAATGCCCTATTTCACTATGGAGCTTGTGAGAGTGTGTTCTTATTTTAGCAATGTTGATTTTCTTCTTTACGTTGGACAAAATAGAGAGATACTTTGATCTTCTAGATTAGGGTCGACCACCTCCTTATAGTATCACAATTTTCTTTTATCCTTTAATTCTTTATTGTGCTGCAATTTCTCCTTAAAATTAGATGTAATAATATTTTTAATATTTTTGTTATTCTGTTGAATGATCTCTTCCTTTATTCCCCAATGGTTTGGGAAAGACTTGACAACTTTATGCCACCCCCTCTTGAGCCACAAGTGGTTTTGATTGGAGTTTGAAGAAATCTTAGGAAACTTCTGGTGTTCCATGTTGTTAATCTTATTCTTGTACATTAGGTACCTAGTCATAGCCATGCTCTCAATGCGGGAAAGACTTGCTGCTATAAAGAGGATAGGATAAGGTGTATTTCCTTTAATTTTGAGATTATAATTTATAAAACGCTTTTGGATTTTCTCTATTTTTTTCCATGATTCTCTAGAGATGCTCTAGGCCCAAACTTCACAACCATATAAGATAATGGGAGTGACGAGAGTCTCAAAGTAGAGTTTCTTCTTATCCCATAGTCAAAGGTCCTTTAATTTACAATTGTTTTAAGTCCGTAATAAGCTTTCCACCCTTGATTTATCCTTTTCTCAATGATATAGTTCCATTTAAGCATGTGATAAAGATCTATCTTGAGATATTTGTATGTAGTCACTTCCTCCAAGTTGTTGTTGTCATACATAGAATTAGTGTAAGTGATATTTTTTGATTTAATTAACACAACCTTTGTTTTGTTAGTTTTAACAGTCACAACCATACTAGAGCACAAGTCCTTGAGGATTTTTAGTTTTTTTTCGAGATCATGAGAACTCCTCACCATAAGAACAATATCATCAATGTAAAGAAGAAGAATAATGACTATACAAACAAGAGTTGGGCCAACACATCATGATTCTTCCAAACAACCCTCCAACTTGTCAATGTATATGCCAAAAAGGGTAGGGGATAGGGGACAAACCTACTTAACTCCTATATTACAATTAATTTCTTCCAAATAACTCTTAGTGTTGCTAAACTTAGAAATAACGTTCTTGTAGAACATTATCGTAGTTGTTCTCAACTCAAAAGGAATGTTTAGTTCTTCTAACCTATTCCAAATGTTAGTCTTAGGCAATGTATCAAAAACTCTTCTAAATTCAACGAAACAACATGGGAGATTGGTTTTATTATTGCGACACTCATTCGCAATGATCCTAAGTGTAACAAGATGGTCCACAATTGAATGATAGATCCTACATCTAGCCTGGACTTTAGCTCTTTTTCCATGGATTTCTAGCCATATGTTGAGCTTATTTTCCAAAAAATATCCATATAACTTGGCTAAAAGGGGACTAATCATAATGGTCCCATAATTGGAGGGGTTGTTTTTATCCCACTTTTAGAAATAGGTTCAATGAGGATTTGAGTCCATGGTTGCTTGACTACTAAATTGAAGAGCTTGTGGATGTGAGGGATGAGGACAAGGCCTCCAATTATGTGGTGTAAGGCTATACATCTATATTTTTTATTTTTTCTTATATATTTTTGCTAGCTATAAGGTACACCATAGTAACTAGTAAAGTCTACAAAGATATACATACCCTACCCCCTCTAAATTTGAACCTGTGATCTCTTCAGAGGAAACACATGTTCTTAACTATTAAGCCCACTCAAGTTGGATATATATATATATATATGTAAAGATGATTCCTATAATCCTCCAATATGTGCGACTACCTTGGATTTGATCCAGGACGTTCATATCTTGTGTTTGTAGTCCGTACTCTAGGCTTTGACATCATTCTGTCCGTGATTGGAGAGATCTGGTAGACACGAAAGCTGCCATCGCGATCACGTTTCAGGAACCTGTACTGGTTTTCATTATTGAAATTAGGAGGAGCCATTGATAACGATTGATTCCCATTGCGTAGAAAGAAGAAGACCACAATTTGCCGATGGTTCCATTGAGCACAACCGTCAAATTCTGAAATCCACAGCCGCTGTAACCTGGAATCGAGCCAAATCCAACCCAAAACTACGCAGATTAAAGTGATCTAGACCTGGATTTGAAGGTTATTCTCTGCAGATCAATACCCAGAACACGCTCACCACATCGCCCAACGTAACAGCAATCACTTAAACATTGTCCGAAGCCCTCACAGCGCAAAGATTAAGAACAACGAATACTCTGGAATGAAAAAGCCAAAGCCCTGGAAAAAATAAAAACCAAATAAATAATCTATTTACGAAAATTAATCGAAAAAATATTTATTAATTAGATTTTATAACTGATCGGACATGAGATGCGTGTGAAATGACGTGCAAATTCACTCGAAATTCAAATCCACAAAAATCTACAGCCACGTCAGATTCCAGAGCGAAACGTACCGCGAATTCGGGAGGAGAATTATTGGGGATTTTTGAGGTGAATAATATCCCACTGTAACATAACATTTAATGTTGTTACATAACACTAGCACAGCCGCTAACTCGCGGCTGAGAACGCTGAAAGGGTGAACAGTTGAAATTTGTGGCGAAAATGAAACGCGCATAGAAAATGAAACGCACAAGTAGTTAGAAAATGAAACGCCTGGATAGTTGAGGAAATCTAAATGGTAATCTGAAAGGTTAATCATTTAAACGTGGCAATCATATAGTGCTACAGTAATTTCTTAATATGATTAGGTAAATGTTAAAAAGTAAACAGGGTAACGGATGCATTCAGAAATACCAAGAAGTTATGAAGAGTAAATCACATTCATTGATTTGGGAGGACGACTAAAAATATGCCAGCATCTTCAATTGTTAACCATCAGATTAGAATTTTAGATTAAAAGCTGATTAATTGTGCTCATTGTCAATAGGTGTACACCTTTCGGCGTAAATTGTGCTCATTGTCAATAGGTGTACGCCTTTCGACCTACTTAATTTTGAGTGATACATAGGTTATAGGATTTAAAAGCAATTTAAATTTGATAGTTTAAATATTTAATACTGTTTATCAGGATAGATATTGACAAATCTTTTGAGCTCTGTTTGTTTGACATATCATTGATATGTCATTATTGATTACATGTCACATTTTTTTAAGTTGAAATTATTATGATGCGGTGTTATTCTCAAGTTTATTTAGGAAAATAGGATTAATTAATTTTTAATGTTGAAAATATTATACTAATTTTATTTAGGAAAATGTGATTAATTAATTTTTAATGTTGGAAATACCATAGGATGTAGTTTAAATTTTTTTATCTATTTTTTATTTTTGTTAGTGGTTATCATAGAAATTTTGCAAATCAATTATAGATGAAATAACAATTTCACATTGTTTAAATAATGTTTTTGAATTTATAAATTAATTCAGCATCCTTAGAATATGTAATCTTAATCACTGAAATTTGCAAGAGGTTAAATTAAACCATAATAACATTGTGTAAGGTAATAGAAAGGGTTTATATTTTTCTTAAAATTTTTATCCAAGTTATAAACTTTCTATCTTTTTTATTTTTGCTAGTAGTTATCATAGAAATTCCACAAATCAATTATAAATGAAATAATAATTTTACATTGTTTAAATAATGTTTTTGAATTCACAAATCAATTCAACACCCTTAAAATATGTAATCTTAAAATTTGCAAGAAGTTAAATTAAACCGTAATAACATTTGTGTAAGGTAATAGAAAGGGTTTATATTTTTCTTAAAATTTTCATCCAAGTTATAAAATGCATCTTTTTCCCATCAACTTGGATATTTTATCCCAAATTTAATGCTTAGTTTGACAAAAATATTTAAAGTGGATAATGATTTATTAATCATGCTTTATTATTATTTACATTATTTGTATTCAACACCCAATATGATTAGAAGAGACAAGATTTCAATATATAGATATGTTATTATAGCAAGACATTATGCATTATGACATAAGTCACAACTATAAAGTAGCTCACTATATTGGGTTAAGGTTAAACAAAACACATCATTTTTGGTAGAAATTTTTTATTAATTTTAAAGTGGAACTTTATTATCAATTAGGGTTCCAAATGTTTTCAAAGAAATAATTAATCATGTAGTAAACAAATTTTCTTTCTAAACATAAATGTGGACAAGAATCTTATAGAAATTTTAGAGATGGTCAAAGTTTCCATTATGAGTAAATTTTCCTACATTGTGGAACAATAGCCTATGAGGGTTTTGTCCAAAATTCTAAAAAAACCCAAATCATTGAAAATTCAGTCTAAGATCCAAATCAATTGAAACTATCACTAAATTATGAGTGTGAAATGACGTGCAAATTGATATGTGAGCTTGCTTGTAATATGATGTGCAAATTAATATGTGAACTTGTTGAGATGTGTTCCATGTTAGAATGGTCAAAACTTGGAGGAATTGCTTTGTCAAATTCTTGAGGGTGGCCAAAAAAATGTGCAATTTGATCTAAACATAAATAATACCAACCAAAATTACCAATGATATTATTCATGCTTTTCATTATGAGTTAAAACAAATCTTGACAATGTTTTTTATTTAAGTAAAGCTGTAACGAACCCTGTCGTTATGACAACAAGCCTCGCATAATAAGTACATTTTTTTTTGTGTGTAGGAAAGTAATAATGACAATACATTCAAACATCGCAACACGATGACGAACACAATGGATGCAAACACAACAATAAACATAATGACCTAGCATACTAGCACATCATGCAGCAAGAAACAACATACGACATTCAATCAAATGAAGAATAAAAACGACTACCTGTATGTCCTACCCTACAAGGTTAGGACCTCCAGGACACATAAGCAATGCTTAAACCCAGGTTCCCATCGATTTTGACCATTTAAGGTCTCAAGGCTAGCGACTGTTCTGAGGAACAAGGAGGTGTCTACATCCCTCCTGACACAAGCAGGACAAGCCTACTAAGCCAAGGGCAATCATCAGACCAACCTAACGCAACCATCATAAACGACACAAGTAACATGACCCTTCAATGCGAGCGAGAATTAGCAATATTTAATTTAACATTTTGCATGGCGCACAACCCAAAAATCCAAACATTAGACATTACTTCAATCAACCTTTAATTTACGAGCGCGCAAGATATTTGACATACACAGTCTATCTAGCAATAACCAACCCGAGGCACAATTCTATTTAAATTCTAGGCGCGCCATTTAATCAATAATTCATTGAAATAAATCTGAGTCGTAAGAAGTGATATACCTTTCGGGGTCTTTTAGGTAATCATGCATACATCATGTCAATGTAAACCACAACTACGATTATTCATCTAAGAAGTTTAAATAAAGAAATGACTAATAAAGTTGCAACTGGTAATACATCCTTGTAACTTCTGCAATCATAGAGCTTATTCTCCATTAAAAACTTTTTATCAAACACCATTAACTAACATAAAACAAAGCTTTCCCCGTTCTTCCTAATTTACAATTCTTTCATCATTATGACGAATGAACATCATTTATAGCTGAATAAATAAATATTTATCCTATAAAATTGATTATTTAACAAAGGCAATAAATAACTAGACCAGTCAAGTGAAGATACCATCATTTTCAAGGATTAAGCCTTCCCTTCTATCTATTTGGAAAAATACATCCTCTTAACATTACGAAAGAATAAGTGGATGTCAATCAATCAATCAATCATCCTTTGCCATCAATCAATCACTTGACATCAATCCTTTGACATCAATTAATTAAACCTTTGGCATCAATGACAACATGATTCAACATGCACTGTGTTGTTGGGAATTTTGTCATCGTATATTTAGTTTTAGGCAGTCTCACCACCTAAAAAAACTGCACTGGTCCACATATCACAATAATGCATTCGAACCAACATAATTTCACATACAAAGATTCATACCATATTGTTTCTTGTTCGATGTTCACGACATCAACCATTTATTATTAGTATCCTTTTGCTATTTCATAGCCGATTGACCTGTAGATTAGTCTATAACACAAACTCATACATATCCATGCATTATCATCATGTAAATGCATTTAATCATATCCTCAATTCGGTATCCATGTACCAACAACTTTAAATGCCAAAATTTTCAAGTTAGAAACAGATTGCATAATATCCACGTACCACGATAAATATTCATAGAATTGGCATTCACATAGGTCCATATTTATTAAAATTTCAAGTGTATCATTAAGGATGATCTCTTCGTAATGTCTCTACATCCCATGTATTATTTTAAGGATTAAAATTTATTTTAAAATGTAGAAACCTTGGCGAATACTACAAATCCTTCATATGCCAACCATAAAATGTTTGGCGATATTTTTATAAAAATATTCAAATTTATAAGGATTTTATATAGTTTGTATAAACGTTTGGCGATTTTTATGGTAAAATAATTTCATCTATATAATTTTGGCGAAACATTTTTAGAATAACGAATCATTTTTGGGGAAAACCCATGGAAAATTAGCGCATGAGAGAAATTTAGCCCCTAAAATAATCCATGCTGCATCCTCCCAAGTAGAAGATCTCGGGCCATATTGGTTTGACTATTAGTTAAAACCTTAACTCAAATTTATTAGTTTTATTGTTAAGTGAATCTTCTATTGAGATTTGTACAACTTTCATTACTCCACGCATACAATCCTACATATAATACCTGTCTAATTATAACCAATTGCTACTAACTTGATTATCCCTCTAGCTCAAGAGATACAACACATATGTCGTTGCTAAAGTTTCCCATGCTAAGGAACATTTACGAAGATATTGATAATCAATCATTATGCAAAGAAATCATCTCATTGATTCTTTAGTGATTATTCTTAATCAATGACCTTCTTGTTAAGTCATAAGGATTAGGTCTTGATGAGATAATGTTGAGTATATGACTCTCTTCGTCATAGTCGAAACACAATAGGTTCTCTACATACAATAGTAATACAAAGCACATACATGCTTTGAATGGCACCATGTTTACCATGTCTTAGTGAGCATCTCCAGATCAAGAATAATTTCTTACTAGGGTCCATTCCACATTCTATAATTACTTGTCTTAAGGACTTGTTTTCTTCGCAATTTCTCTTCATACATCTCAAACTTATCCTTTATACCTACATGATACTTATCAACTTTGTCCCCTATCCCTTTCTGGTTGCATCACTAACACTTTTCAAGTTCCATCCTCTTACTACGAAAGAAGTTCAGTAGTGGGATGAACATTCATCATTTATCATTTAAATTTGAACTTGGTTTCTATATAGTGTTAGGGAAATTTCCCTTTAAGTGAACATTATAAATGTTATGTTGAGAACACATTTCTTCTAACAAAATTTCGGATTTGACTTTAATTCCATATTCATACAAACTGGTGGTAGATAGTAATTATTTTAGTCACTTGCACTAATTGCCATTATTCTTTAGTAATAAACTTAAATTGACTTAACAAATCAATGCATAAATAAGCACAAGTTGTGTTAATATTACTTCAACCATTAGCAATTCATCCAAATTTCTTACCACAACCCATGATGTAATAGAACATATCATCACAAAATTTCCATTATCGTTTTGAACTCAAGTTTTTGTTCACAACATAGGCCCTTATGGTATCACTTAGGATTTCATTATATTATTCTTTAACATCGCTTCTAGAGTTCATTAGCATTCCTTATATTGTATTGTCTTATTTAGAATTTCTTTTACACATGTCCATCCACCATTACATTCGTTGCCACTTAACGAATACTTTATATTATTTGTAAACTTATCATCTTATTATCTCATTATTTCATAAACCCTTTTATTGCTTACTCCAACCACTTTCTCTTACTTTTATAGAACACATTAAATTTACTACTTACATAGCACAATTCACTATGCTTAATCCACTATTACCATTTTGTTCTTCCATATAATACATCATATTGCTAGTTCATGAATTTCCAATCCACCTTGAACTCAATTCTAGCTCCATATTTAACCTCCCTCCTACCTTTTATCCACCCTTCTATCCTAMTTTAAAACATCATTATTTATCCCATCCATTTGTATTATTTCCTTCACATATTTGCCTTMATCAAATGYCATCRACTCTRCACCCTTATTTTACAACTCATGCACTATTAATGTTCATAATCAATTCATTACGCTTAATGTGAGTTGATCTTTTTTTTTTCACCTTATTCTTGAACCTCACTTATAATAGATCTTTACACTTCTCCATATAATTTTTTTTTTCTATTTTCATTCAACTATTATTATATTGACTGTGCTTTCTCATCATATTATAGAACACTCTCCTCATCTTTGAATCCATTACTCTAATCACTAATTACACATTTATTTATTTTCCCTATTCCATTTCTTGCTACGTATTTTATCTTCTTGTTAACACATATTTTTTGTTTTATTGTTAACCTTAAACCATCATCGTTCTACTCTATACACTTCCATTTGTATTTCTTTCTTTATTAAAACCCTTAACTATACAATCATTTGTATATATATTACTATCTTTGCTATTGTATTTCTTGTATAAATATTTGTTATTACCTT
>JASDQU010240978.1:169558-182727 GCA_032191745.1 Picea mariana
CAATAAATTCGTCTATAAGGCAAAATCCCCACGCACTCTCAACTACTTCTATTCATCCTTCCTCCCTAACTTACTTCCATCCCTATCCTTCCTCTGTTGCACTATCTTGGAGCTTTTGACTTCTTTGACTTCTTTGACCTTTTGGGGCTTCAAGCCTACATATGAGGGTCCTTCATCTTCATAGGGCCATAACTCTCAAACCATGAGGCATCATGTGACATTCCACATACCACCGGAAATGGCATGACAAACACTATCTATCTAGGATAGTTTCACCAACAACTTCACTGATCTTCATCTCATTAATCCACATATAAGCATGGGTTCTCCAACCATACTTCTAGGATAACTCAACCGTAAAGCATCTTCCTGTGAGGGCTTTCACCATAAGAGGACCACTTTGGAGTTCATCCATTTGTGCATCTTATCAACCATGATAAGACAATAATGATTCATCAATTCATTCATATCAAGGACAATACATACTTCATCAATATACTATGATAAGACATCAATCAACATCCATCATTTTACATCAAATCTTTGACCTTTGACATAATTCGATCTTCCTTTGGCATCAATCAATTCCTTGACATTTTGGCATCGATTAATCCATCATCCTTTGGCATCAATCAATCACTTGACATCAATCCTTTGACATCAATTAATTAAACCTTTGGCATCAATGACAACATGATTCAACAATCTCCCCCTTTGGCATTCATGGCAATACCAACAATGATGTCAACACCAATTATTGATGTCAACAGGTAGACAAGACATGCTCTACATCAATAGTAATTAATCACATCAATGTGACTATCTCTCTCCATCAATAATGATCAATCACATCAATGTGACTATCTCTCCCCTTTTGACATCAATGGAAAAGGGAGATTCTCCTCTTGGGGCTATTCCCCCCACTTGAACTCTCATTGGGGCTTCTCCCCCTTCTTGAATGCCTTTGATATTCCTCTGAATAATCTCTCCCTTTTTGAATGAGGGATATCACCCTAATGTAATGCTGAAGATACATCCCTCATGCTCCCCCTATGACCATCTCTCCCCCTAGAATTATGCCTATGTGATCTTTCTTCAAATATAGGGATATTTTATGAAGTATGCATCTAATAAATATCTCCTCCTACAATGATGGGAAGAAGAATGAATCCCCCTATGGGTATGTCTCCCCCTATCTTCTCTGCAATATAAACAATATGCTACCACTGCAATAGCTTGTGCTGCAAATCCTACTGCAAATCCTACTGCTCAACCGGAACATAGAACAATACGATCCTTGGACCTATCCATGCATCAAAACTCATGCCATACTGTTAGCACAAGAATTTGTAGCTAGAAGAGGCCTAACTATCTGATTTTTGGGTTTTTTCTAAGTGCTAGTTTCCCCAGTGGTAAAAGGCACTATTCATTGTACAATCAAGGCACTTAATTGAAATGGTTTTGTCATCATGAAAGACTACAAATTTCTCTGCACACTTTCAAGATTGAAGGCACTGTGTTTTTGGAAATGCTACCTAATCTGCACACAGACGTAGCGTAAGTGGCACTACCTACAGGCACTGCGTAATATTCTAGCAGAATACGAATTGTGTAGAGTTATTTTACCTGTTTTGAGTCATTAACTTGAAAATTGGATTATGAACAATTGAAAATGTATTTTTTAAAACTAGAGGAGGTTTTTGTTCATAACATGCCAAATAACAAAAACGTCTCTTAGTTTTTCAAAATATGTTTTTTTTTGAGAGATATTGGATATAGAAGTAGGCATTGTGTACTCTGCACAATGGCGTTGCGTACTAATTTCCTGTAGCGGTCACGATTTTGATATTCACCTTATTGGGAGGTTTCCACATGTCAAGGAGAGTTCGAATGACTTCTCAAGGATCATTTATATGTCAAGGGACACCTACACCTAATATTTATCTCCAACAAAGGTCTCATGCATGAGGTGGAAACAATTTATAAATCACTTCCAACAAATTCCTGAAAATCAATAGTTTGTTGGATTTTTGTCTCTTTGACTGTTGCCACCTATCTCCAAGGCTTAGAATCCAATGGAGGATATGGAATTCCACCTCCTAAGGTTATTTGGATGCTATTTTCTATTTAAGGAGGGAGATATCTCTTGGAGAAGGGGGAGGGATGAGCCAAGAGAGGCTAGAGAGAGTAGGAATAGGTTGTTTTCTATGTGTGTTCATTTGTAACCCTGAGGGCCTGTTGTAATTAACATTTCTACCATTAGAGATTCATGAGAGTTTCTTATCAGACTTTGTGTTCTTTTTTATCATTCTATCTTGTCATCTTGCTTGAATAATATTTATAGATTTTGAAGATCAAAAGTTGCCTTTGGTTAATGAATTCATGAGCTGCAAAGGATTTGTGGTAATTGCTTGTTAATCACAGTTTATTGTTCAATCACTCTTCAATCTATATTACAGAAAGGATCTCGGTTATGTGGTTATCCTTCTCTTTGTTTACCTTCTATTCTTCTATCCATCTTTTCATAAGCCTTTTGTCTGGTAGGCAGCTTGATTGCCTTTGATCTGTAGGATGTTATGACTCCATGCCCAATGGAATGTATTTGCAGCAGTCTGATGCACTCCTTTTTACTCTCCTCTTGCTGATCCACCTATTCAAACTATTTTAATCCATTTACATTTCTATGTTACCAAGCTTACTCTCATTTTCAGTCTGGGAGTGACTGTTGGAGTGTTAACATAATTGGCCTCGTTTCCGGGGACAGAGATGAATGATGAATCTTCCCTGAGAGAATGACATTGATTAGATCCAGCTTTTGATGGTGAACAAGGGCTGGTCACATAAACATGACTGCGTCATTCACCTGACGAATCCACTCGAATCCACTCCATGAAGGAAGATCATGTTGGCGACTTCATTGATATGGGACAGTCATAGCCATGGAAGCTATCTTGGCTCAAAGGTTTGCACCTTTCAATTTCTTAGCCATTCTTGGTTTTCCTAATCATGTGCCTTCCTTCTTAGAATGCATAGATTTTCTACCTTTATTTCGTGGAGATGAAGGGGATAAACCTACCCAACATCTCATAGATTTTCATCAGTGCATAGATCGGCTGAATGTCTATCATGAAGATTCTATCATGAAGGTGTTCTTATACTCATTACATGGTGATGCTCGAAGGTGGTGGTATTATTCACTCCCTGTTGCTAGCATATCTTCGCTATACGAATTTCATGCAGCTTTCAATAAGAATTTCAGTAGGTACTACTCTTCTAACAAACTTCTTGAAGGATGTTGTGAAAAATACAATCTTTATATTCAACAGGAAGTGGAGTCTTCTTCATGTGATGAGCTTAGTAATGATCCGATTGAAAGTGAAAGTCAAGATGAAACTGAGTTTTCTAATGAAGATGTGCACGGAAATTTTTCTCCTTCTAATTCCAGAGAATAGGACTTTCATGGCATGATTGATGGCTATACTTATGATTGCATGGATTTAGATCCATTAAATCCTGTAGCTTATGCATACAATCTCATTGTTTTACAATAATAAACTATTGTAGAAAATTATCTTTCTCCTTTCCTGCAAGAGGTTTCCTATCCTTTGTTAGTACCTGAGATTGAAGAATAAAATCAGGAGATTGATCATCTTTTTATGCAAGAAAAGGGCGTGCTTGATTCAAGTATTTTTGATGAATATTCTGATGAAGGAGAGCAGATCTCTTTTGTCGACGTGAAGAGCAGCCCACCAGTTTATGACAGCTATGAATCAGATGTTGATGAAGAACAACCGTGTATAGAAATCAGCCATCCGGAAACTCCTGCACCAGACATTCAATAGTCACCTTCTCAAATCAGTGAGCCCACATGTATTGTGTTGGAACTTGGATCTGCAGAAGACACCAAACAATCTATCATCAACAGTGAAGCTAGCATACAATCCTATTTAGATTTGAAAGCATCTGAAGGTGGCAGCCATGATCAGCAGGAGGATATGCAGAGACTTTTAGATCTTCAATTGAAACAATAGAAAGAGGTATTTGTTTTCAGTCTTATAGATCCATTTGCTAATTATCTCGAGTCTCTGAGCAGCTTGGATGTCAGAGCACTTTTGTCAATTGAAGGATGGTTGTCCTGCTCTTTTGAAATGCATTTATGTGTTCTTTGGTTTCCTACATTGATAATTTCCGAATCAATATGCTTACCAATCAATCAGATGCATGTATGGCTTCATTGGAAGCACGCTTTTACCTAATCTAAAGAAACACACTTGATTAGAGTAGAAGTAGGAAGAAATAAGCTCATTTTTTAGCATTTCCTTTTTTTAAGTTTTCAGCATACAATCATATCAGTTTCAAATAAGGAACATAGGTGCTTTCGAGTACAGAGGTTTTCTGGGACAGAGTTAAATATGGACAAGGCACAGGTCTACAAGTTCTTGGTAGCTCACAAGGAGAATTCCATCCCGCATGGAGCCTATGTTAGCACAAGAATGATCATCTAGAAGAGGCCTAACTATCAGAGTTTTGGATTTTTGCTAAATACCAGTTCCCTCATAGGTAAAATACACTACCTCTTTGCATTGCCAAGGCATCTAACTAAAGGGGGTTTGATATCATGAAAGGAAATTAATTACTCTGCACATGTTCAATATTGAAGGCGCTGCATTTTTTACAATGCTACCTAAACTGACACACATATGCAACACAGTGGTGCTACCTACAGGCACTGCGTAATATTCAGGCAGAAAACGAATTGTGTAGAGTTATTTTACCAGTTTTGAGTCATTAACTTAAAACTTTGATTGTGAACAATTGAGAAGGTATTTTTGAAAAATGGAGGAGGTTTTTGTTCATAACATTCCAAATAAAAAAAACCTCTATCATCTTTTCAAAATGTGTTTTGGTTTGAGATATATTGGATATAGAAGTAGGCGTTGCGTACTTTTCACAGTGGCACTACGTACTAATTTCCTGTAGTGGTCACGGTTTTCATATTCGCCTTATTGGGAGGTTTCCACATGTCAAAGAGAGTTAGAATGAATTCTCAAGGATCAGTTAGATGTCAAGGGACACCTGCACCTAAGATTTATCTCCAGCAAAGGCCTCATGCATGAGGTGGAAACAATTTATTAATGACTTCCAACAAATTCCTGAAAATCAACAGTTTGTTGGATTTTTGTCTCTTTGAATGTTGCCACCTATATCCAAGGCTTAGAATCCAATGGAGGAGATGGGATTCAACCTCCTTAGGTCATTTGGATGCTATTTTCTATTTAAGGAAGGAGAGATCTCTTGGAGAGAGGTTGGATTCATGAGCAAGAGAGATGAGAGAGTTGTAGGAGGCACTTTGTCTGTGATCATTGTAACCTTGAGGGGCTTTTGTTTTTGTAAACATTTCTATTATTGAAGGTTCATGATATATTTGTTATCATATTGTATCTCTTGTTTTCTTTCCCAATTTGTCTTCTTACTTGAATGAATTGTACACCTTGAGGATCATGGTTGCCTTTGATTAATGGATTCCTGAGCATCTGAGGATCTGATGTATTTTGCCTATTAGTCACACTTTATATTCAAGTACCTTGAATTCATTTATGCAGAGAGGATATCTGCCTTATGGATTTTCTTCTTTGTGTTATATTTTTCTTCTTATATTCAATAAACTTTTATTTGATATGCATATTGATTTCATTTAATGAGCAGGGTGTTTGCTTGACTCCATAGCCAAATGGTCCATCATTGATTTACAACAGCTTATTGTCCTTCCCTTTCCTTATTTTCTTCTTCTTAATCCACAAAACCAACCAAGCATTTTTATTTCTATGTTACCAAGCTTACTCTCATTTGCAGTCTAGGAGTGACTCTTGGAGTGATAACACATACCATACATCATAAAGAAAAAGATATGTCAACAATGAACAAAACATCAATCATGTACCAAAATGTGTGCTCACCATGCACAACACCCATGTACAATAACGATGTACATCAACACCATACAACGTGCCAAGAGATATCATAAATGGAATGTATCAACCATATGCTAAGAACATGTGCCAATGGTGTACCAATCATATGCCTCTACCAACATGCTAACCATATGCATCTACCAATATGCTAACCATGTGCATCTACCAACATGCCAACCATGTGCATCAAACAACTATTATATCACTCATGATATGTCTTCACCATGAACCAAGTGCCATAATCATGTATCTCAATTAGTCAAGTGTCTCATCATATCATACAATACATCATGTACCAAAGTATGTGCTAATCAAGTAGTACCAAATGGTGTACTTTTATCCAAGTACTATCATCCAAACATATAACATCTATGACTGTACCAAACATGTACATCAACATGTATGACTACTTGTACCAAGCAAGTACATCAACCATGCACCAATTCATGTATGCAAAAACATGTGCCAATCAAACTGCTAGTAGGTGCATCTTCCAATGTAATAGAAGTGTACCAATCATGCATCAACTCATCAATGATGTACAACATGACCACCTCATCAACTCACCAACTACATGTCCCAATATGTAGTCCAATCATATGCCAAATGCATGCACAAGGATATCCAACAAAAATGCTTCAATAATACATCATAAGATATATCAATTAAACTCAAAATATGTACTAGCCATGTACCCCAACAGATCAACCTCAATCCTCCATTCACTACAACAAATACTAAGCATCCACCAATACATGTACTAGTAGTGTGCTTCAATGTATCAATGACATCTCTAGCTAGCATAATCAAGATATATCACATAACCAAGGTACCATTAACTTCACTGTCATAACCAACATTGTTCTTCAAAAGAAAATGCCTCAATCCATGCTCATGGGTTAGTGCCATGCATCCAAGATAGCCTTTTATTTTATATCGTCACCTTACATAATCCAATATGTAATCATGAAAACCTGCAACCAACAATGTCAGAACCTACAACAAAACTATGTCAGACCCTGCAACACAGAGTTATACCATCACATCAAGTTGAAACCCATGTGCATAGCCCTTTTCCCTAGGCTTTACCACATATATGTGTCTTGCTACACAGATAGCTCGTGTATGTACACGACCTATTTGAGGTAAGACTGTGTATGTACACAATTGTTACCACTATCACCCACGTATGCTTCAATAGATGACACACTTGAGCCTCCCTTAAGGCTTCCATTCTGCTATGGTTGTTCAGTCTTCTTCACCCACTTCTGAAGGTGTCACTGCTTCTCAGAACTTGAGCTTTGAGATTCCATATTTTCAAATATGTCACCATTCCTTACTTCATTCCTTCTTCTAGTCATGCTATATGAAGTCCTCATCATGGACCTTCTTCTTGTGTTCCATTAATCCTAGGATTTGTGGCAAAATCCACTACAACTGTAACATCTCATGCCGTGATAGTGAAAAACAATGTGTCCTACTTGATCACATCTCCAACACCTTATGGTTTTATGAATTCTTCCATTGTCTCTCCTTGTATAAAATATGGATTCCAAAGCTTTGTGAACATATTCATTACATGAATAACATTGACCATGAAAAACACTTTTATACCTTTGCTTTGTTGTCCATCTTCTTTGAGGTGTAAAGGTGGATTCTTGATGTGTTCCTTTCTTTGTTCTTTTGAAACTTTCCTTGCCTTGTGTAGATGGTTGACTTGCAACATTTTCTTCATTCTCCGAGAGTGAGGGACTTACCTCGTGCTTCTTTCAGGTGCTTTCTTCTGCATGTGTAGCTTCTCCCTTGTATCCAAGACCTGGTTTATCATTTGGTGATCTTTGACTTTCCAAGATCTCATTCAAGATTTCTGAGATATTCAAGAATTTGTTTGACTTCTCTACTTTCTTTCTAAGATCAACAACTTTAGCTTCTAACTTATGACATGACTCTTCCTTTTCATTTATTTGATTCCTCAATAGTTCCTCTACCCTTCTGGCTTCTTCAATTTGGGTCTTGATATGGACAATAATCTCAAAACTTTTTCTAATCTCATCATCTACCTTCTTTTCTTCTTTTTCATTCTTTATTCTTGTGATCTCTTCTTCCTTTTCATCTAATTGAGTCTTATTACTCTCTTTTTTTTTCCTTGGGCATTTCCTTTAAGTTCAAGATGTGCTTTTGACTCTTCTTAAGAAACTTTTTAGTGTTATCCGAAAGATAGCTATAGTCTATATAATAGTGGTGATTGCTATATTCATATAGACCTCTTTCAACTTTCTCTTTAAGATCCGGTAGTTTTTCTTCTATTTCTTCCATGGGATAATAATCAATTGTTTCTATACAAACTATTTCTAGATTTTCTTCTTCACTTGTAGAGAAAACTTCAACATCATCACATTTCGAATCAAGGGTTTGTGGAGAATCTTTACCTTCATTTGAAATGTCTTCAAGATTTTCCTTTTTTCCAACATCATCACATGCTTCTTTAACTTTTATGATCTTGATGGAGTGGTCTTCAATATTTCCCTTCTTGATTTGATATGTCTCCTCTAGCTTTAGCCATAGATGCTTGGCGAAATCGCATTGTCCCATGCTCTCTTTGATAGGACTAGAGAGTCCACTAAGAATGTTCTTGAGAGATAATGCATTATTCTTCTTTCCTTCCCTCTGAGCTACAAACTTTGATTTTTTCTTCAAGGAAACAGATCCACCAATGGATTCCTTCCAAATGCCTGCTTCCATCTCTTTCAAATGCACTCTCATTTCTATTGTCCAAGTAGAATAGTTTTATTCATCAAGGATTGGAACTTCATCATCCATTGTGTATCCATGGATCTCCTCCAAGATTTTTAAGGATTATAGTGAAGGCCCCCTCTAATACCAATTGTTGGACACACTGACCACACTTAAATAGGGCGGTGAATGATTGTGGGGCTCTTTTTCCCAAAACTTCCCCTTCACAAAAATCATTAGATAGCAATCACCATTTACTCATTACTTGTTGTTGTCATTTATAATCAGTTAGATGTGAACATATATCAATAACATATATCAACAATATATCATCAACAAATCATCACCACAAAGAACACAAGATGTATCTACAATTTTCTTTTTATTACGAACTACAATCCTTGGGTTATCAACAAAAACTAAATAGAGTACAACTCTACAAGAGAACCATCTCTATAATGCAAGATGCAGATTACACCCTCAGAAACAATTGAGATGAGGAAACAATCCTCAACAGAAATCAATCTGTCAACAGGTACACGAGCTGTCGATAGTGCAACATGCGTATGTATGTTCCCTACCAGTAGTACAACTCACGTATGTATGTGGCCAGTCTGTACTACAACCTACATATACCTTCTGAGCAATTAGGGTTTTATTTTCATCACTCACTTAGATCCTTTGCACCTTCAATCAAATTCTCTTCTATCTTTCACTGTCACATCTGATCCATAACCATTCACAACACATCCAATCTCTCCAACAACTTACTCATGCTCATCAACCATACAATATTAATGCTACTCAATCTTGTATAAGAAATGAACATGCTATAGCAATCATATTAGTACTGAATCATAAGAGTGTTTCTCACTCCATCAACCAACACAAACCAGATCACAAAACACATACCAAGAATGCCTTAAGCATTCACCACACAACAAGGAAGAGTATCCATCAAGACAACAATATAACCATACTAGAGTTTCTATGGCAGATCTGAGCCCATGGAATGCATATCTGGAACTTGCTTCAGACTTCAAGAACCTGGCACCAACTCACACTCAAGTCTCCATAAATTTCTCCAATTGTATGCACCCTAATACATTGTCAGATCGCATATAACTCAATCTGTACGCACCCTAATACACCTTCATCCTGCGTACGCATCATAAATTAGGGTTTCTGAACTTCCAAAACTTTCGTCATTAAGATATCAGACTTTCTGAAACTTTGATGCATCCACGAGATCCTCCAATCACTTTCTCTCTCTCATAATAGATCTTCAAGATATGCTCAAGAGATTCATAAAAGATGTTTTTACACAAGAGACCCTTGCCTCTTATTTATACTTTGCAAGTACCTTCCTTAGAAGCATCTTCTAGGTCACTTAGCCCACTTCTAGGTCACTTAACCCATTTCTAAGTCACTTAACCTATTTCTGGGTCACTTAACTTATTTTCCTTATTTTTAGGGTTAACCACTTTCCATAATTAGAAAGTTCTCCATTTAAATATTCCTCCTTGACTTTGTCACTTTTCTTTATCATTTAAATAATGATTTCTTCTTTGCAATCTCTTTGACTTCTTTGACCTTTTGGGGCTTCAAGCCTACATATGAGGGTCCTTCATCTTTGTAGGGCCATAACTCTCAAACCATGAAGAGTTATGTGACATTCCACATACCATTGGAAATGGCATGACAATCACTATCCATCTAGGATAGTTTCACCAACAACTTCACTTATCTTCATCTCATTATTCCACATATAAGCATGGGTTCTCCAACCATACTTCTAGGATAACTCAACCATAAAGCGTTTTCCAATGAGGGATTTAACCATAATGGGACCACTTTGGAGTTCATCCATTTGTGCACCTTATCACCAATGATAAGACAATAATGATTCATCAATTCATTCATATTAATGAACATACATACTTCATCAATATATTATGATAATACATCAATCAACATCCATCATTTTACATCAAATCTTTGACCTTTGACATAATTAAATCTTCGTTTGGCATCAATCAACTCCTTGACATTTTTACATCAATCAATCAATCATCCTTTGGCATCAATCAATCACTTGAAATCAATCCTTTGACATCAATTAATTAAACCGTTGGAATCAGTGACAACATGATTCAACATGCACTATGTTGTTGGGAATTTTGTCATCTTATATTTAGTTTTAGACAGTCTCACCACCTGAAAAAACTGCATTGGTCCACATATCACAATAATGCATTCGAACCAACATAATTTCACATACAAAGATTCATACCATATTGTTTCTTGTTCGATGTTCACGACATCAACCATTTATTATTAGTATCCTTTGGCTATTTCATAGCCCATTGACCTGTAGATTAGTCTATAACACAAACTCATACATATCCATACATTATCATCATGTAAATGCATTTAATCTCATCCTCAATTCGATATCCACGTACCAACAAAATTCCAAAATTTTCAAGTTAGAAATAGATTGCATAATATCCACCTACCATGATAAATATTCACAGAATTGGCATTCACATATGTCAATATTTCTTAAAATTTCAAGTGTATCATTAAGGATGATCTCATTGTAATGTCTCTGCATGCCATGGATTATTTTAAGGATGAAAATCTATTTTAAAATGTAGAAACCTTGGCGAATACTACAAATCCTTCATATGCCAACCATAAAATGTTTGGCGATATTTTTATAAAAATATTCAAATTTACAAGGATTTTATATAGTTTGTATAAACTTTTGGCGATTTTTATGGTAAAATAATTTCATCTATATAATTTTGGCGAAACATTTTTAGAATAGCGAATCATTTTTGGGGAAAAACCATGGAAAATTAGACCATGAGAGAAATTTAGCCCCTGAAATAATCTATGCGGCATCCTCCCAAGTAGCAAATCCTGGGCCATATTGGTTTGACTATTAGTTAAAACCTTAACTCAAATTTATTAGTTTTCTATTAAGTGAATCTTCTATTGAGATTTGTACAACTTTCATTACTCCACACATACAATCCTACATATAATACCTGTCTAATTATAACCAATTACTACTAACTTGATTATCCCTCTAGATCGAGAGATACAACACATGTGTCATTGCTAAAGTTTCCCATGCTAAGGCGCATTTACGAAGATATTGATAATCAATCATTATGCAAAGCAATCATCTCATTGATTCTTTAGTGATTATTCTTAATCAATGATCTTCTTGTTAAGTCATAAGGATTAGGTCTTGATGAGATAATGTTGAGTATATGACTCTCTTCGTCATAGTCGAAACACAATAGGTTCTCTACATATTGTAGTAATACAAAGCACATACATACTTTGAAGGGCGCCGTGTTTACCATGTCTTAGTGAGCATATCCAGATCAAGAATAATTTCTTACTAGGGTCCATTCCACATTCTATAATTACTTTTCTTAAGGACTTGTTTTCTTCGCAATTTCTCTTCATACATCTCAAACTTATCCTTTATACCTACATGATACTTACCAACTTTGTCCCCTATCCCTTTCTTGTTGCATCACTAACACTTTTCAAGTTCCATCCTCTTACTACAAAAGAAGTTCAGTAGTGGGATGAACATTCATCATTTATCATTTAAATTTGAACTTGGTTTCTATATAGTGTTAGGGAAATTTCCCTTTAAGTGAACATCATAAATGTTATGTTGAGAACACATTTCTTCTAACAAAAATTTGGATTTAACCTTAATTCCATATTCATACAAACTGGTGGTAGATAGTAATTATTTTAGTCACTTGCACTAACTGCCATTATTGCTTAGTAATAAACTTAAATTGACTTAACAAATCAATGCATAAATAAGCACAAATTGTGTTAATATTACTTCAACCATTAGCAATTCATCCACATTTCTTACCACAACCCATGATGTAATAGAACATATCATCACAAAATTTCCATTATCGTTTTGAACTCAAGTTTTTGTTCACAACATAGGCCCTTATGGTATCACTTAGGATTTCTTTATATTATTCCTTAACATCACTTCTAGAGTTCATTAGCATTCCTTATATTGTATTGTCTTATTTAGCATTTCTTTTACACATGTCCATCCACCATTACATTCGCTGCCACTTAACGAATACTTTATATTATTTGTAAACTTATCATCTTATTATCTCATAAACACTTTTATTGCTTACTCCAATTACTTTCTCTTACTTTTATAGAACACATTCAATTTACTACTTACATAGCACAATTCACTATGCTTAATCCACTATTACCAGTTTGTTCTTCCATATAATACATCATATTGCTAGTTCATGAATTTCCAATCCACCTTGAACTCAATTCTAGCTCCATATTTAACCTCCCTCCTACCTTTTATCCACCCTTCTATCCTATTTTAAAACATCATTATTTATCCCATCCATTTGTATTATTTCCTTCACATATTTGCCT
>JASDQU010240978.1:190251-208068 GCA_032191745.1 Picea mariana
CTAAGTACCCTACTATCTCCCTCGCTCTATCAACTACACCAACCTACCAAGTGCATTTATGAATTACCCTAAAATTTAATATTATTTATTGATTTGTTTATATATATAACCCATCCCAATACTTATATATACATTATAAAACTAGATTGATTTTTTTATATATATAACCCATTTCCAATACTTTATATATACAAGATAAAATTAGAGCCACTTATACCTTTTATAAAAGGGTATATGGAACACCATTTTTATTATTATAATTTACTTTTTTTAGAAAAAATTGGCATATAACCCATTAGCAATGTGGATTTTGTTTCATGATGTCAATAAAATAATAAAACAAATCAACCTGGGCTAAGTTAGGAAACACAACATGGGGCCTTGCGTGGGATAAGTAGGGAATGCAACGTGGGGTCTCGCATGAGGACCACATGCCTCTTCCCAAATTTACTGCATTAAACAATGACTAAAACAAAAAGTTACCTTCCATGCCTCCGTTCCCTCACTCTTACCCTCCATGCTCTCATTCCCTAATTCTTTCTTAGCTAGGGTTTGAGAGGAGGTGAATGAGCTTGTCCTATAGCCCCATGGTCGATTGCTTGAAGGGCATGGCCATGGCCGATCTCTTCCCTCTCTTCATATGCAACCTTGGATATATATATTATGGTATTTTCCAAGTTGCTTGAGAAACCATTGATTACCGAGTTTGGGAGGGGCGCACACAGCCATGAATCCCTTCATTATGCATGCAATCATGGATTTTGTTGTGTATTCAGTACTGGTAGTTCTTGTTTTCAAAGTTCTGTGTGGTTCATGAGAGAGAGGCAATGACCTCTATCCCGTAGGGTGCGTGACATCATCATATGTGAGCTTTGTCATGACAAGGTCGAGAATCTCAAGCGTCACTAAAAGTTGGAGAAGCCTTGCACCTCTAACAGAGGGCTCAACTCTTTCCACTGGTTCTTATTCCAAAATATTGATAATATCATGGGCATGGCCACAAGCACATCTACGGGATCCGATAAGGCCATGAGTCTTCAAGAAGCCTGCCAGTTTTCCCTCGAGATCAACCAGAGCGTTGACTGCGAGTTGTTAGAAAGATTTTTAGAGGTGTTGGATGCCTACAACAGGATCCCTCCTTATGGTATTCTTAGGGGCTCCCTCCTTGGCATTGGTGGCGGAGACGAGGTAGACAAGAATCAACATGAAGTATAAAATGCCCACTTGGGCTCCTCCTCTTGACGGTGAATGAGCACACACTAGTGACTTGAGTTGGGCTTGGTAACCAAAACATGTTTTGCACAGTGTATGATCCTTGTGAGCTCCCTACTCGTGGCGCCTTGTGTAAGTGCTTCTCCTTGGGACCTAGCCTATAGCTCTCTACTCGTGGTGCCTTGTGTAAGCGCTCCTCTCATTGGCTTAGTGCTTGGTCTTGGGCATTGGGCTTTGGTGCTTGGCTCGAAACTTGTGTTGTGTTGGCTCTTAGCTCATGGAATTGGCCTACGAATAATGGCTCTCGAGCTAGAGCATGAATACCAGAAAGAATATGGTGACGGGCATGGGCACTCCCATGCACTTCTAGGCCTTCCTGGGAGGGTTTTCCAGTGAAAACAATTACCCGAATGGATGTGTTGTGCACTCTTTCGACCCGTGGGCTCCCTTGTGGCTTGTCCTTGGTGGCTTGGGAGTTGGTTCTCACAACGACTTGGGAGGGTCTGGAATGGATTTTAAAGTTCAAACTCAGGATGGATCACATAATGTTGTGTAATGGGGGGGGGGCAGGCCTTCTTCATTTTCTAAGTTTCCAGGCTGAGAAATATCCAAAGCCGAGGTGATTCCACTCCCATGAATAGTTTCCTATTAATATTTTTCCACAACTACATTGAAGTTTTTCCTGTCAAGATTTTGATGTTGTTTGCAAAGAGGGAAAATAGTAGATACTTTGGCAAATTGCAGGGTGAATGGTTTATTTTGGAAGCAATATTCATATTTTGAGAAGCATGAGTTTATCAGTAATGGTTATCCATAACCATTTATATTCTTGTTTTATATTTTAATATATGTATGATAAAGATGCCTTACATGCCCAACTTTCGAGGCCAAAAAGTCATATTCTAGATTTTAATATATAATGAAGATGTCTTGCAAACCCAAGTTTGAAGGGAAAAATTTCTTCCATTTCTTGCTCTGATACTATTTTAACAAGACGTGGATAGCCTCCTTGAAGGCATGTCATAAGGTTTATAGGAAGTAAGGAATGTTGGATTGAAAATATGTACTTGAGTTGTGTGAAAAAAAATTAAAGATAAGATTTGAAATCGATTCATTGTTTTCCTGTCATATCTTGCCATGAAAAAGTGTTGCTCTCTTTATGTAAGTTGTTTGTCAACACAATACAACATGATTTGATCATTTTTTTTTGAAATGGGTCATTGAGATGCTCACAAATGCTGAACATGCGGGTGTTACACCTCAAAATTACTCACTTCTATAGTGTCGCAAGTGTCGTCATTACAAGTGTTGTAAGTGTCGCATCTTGTCCGCAAGTGTCGCATCTTGACTATAAGTGTTGCAAGTGTCAAAAACAATATGCTTCCATCTTGCCTATGTCGTTCCCATAACGACATCATGAATACACTTAAGACACCTCAAAGGATAGTTTGGAAGAAGAAAAATCACTTGGCAAGAAGTACAATCCCTTTGCCATTGGAAAAACCACTCAAAAAATGAATTTTGGAGAGGAGCACTACCCTACCCACTGTTAGGGAGTGTTGACACTCCCTGAGCCTTTTTGGGGGAGTGCTTGAGCATCTTGTGCACCCTTATGGGGGAGCACTACCCTCTTTTTATCAAATTATAGGTTTGTTGAGGAAAATAAGGGAAGCATCCCTCAATTCCTGAAGGTAGTTGGATTCAAATAGATGGTCAAGGCATGATCTTAGGGGAGATCCTCAACTGAAGGAGAGGAATCCTCAACTTATCCCAAATATCTCTCAAGTGGTTGAACCTCTCCAAGGTTATATAAGGAGGCATTTTCGTGGTGAAAGAGAGAATGGAGATTTGGAATTACATCAAACTTATGATCTCATGAGTGAGATTCCATCAAAGAAATCAATGGAGATTGATTGAGAAAAGGGGTTGGACAAGGAGAACTAGAAGAGGCTGTTGCACCTTCATTCAAAGGATTATAAGTACTTTTACTTGTTCTCATTAATATAATCAATGCTTGGCCTGTTTCTTTCAAACTTGCGCTTGTTCCATATGAGTTTGTCTGCAGTAGATGGATCTATGATTGAGATAATATCAATAGAGTAGGAAGTCCATTGTATCTTTTTTTTTTCTTACAGAATCTATCAGGGAGCTCAAGATCAAAGGCCAGCCAAGACATTGCAAGGACAAACGTCGCTAATAAGGTACATATCTTTCTCCTTCTCTTTCATTCATTATATTGATAGGATCTGAAAGGAAGTCAGTGTCCATGTTAAGCACTTTCTGTCCTTGCCTTAGAAGTCTAGATACCAAGAGGGCCTCTAAGGAATAAGAACCCTTTCTTATTGCGACTATCATAGTCTACCCTCACGACATCGTGGATCTCTCGAACTAGGTAATCGTTAACCTACAGTTTGAGCAACAACGAGAGTGCTAATAGGTTGTGGCAGAGCTACTGCCACACCTCTCCCTCAATGTCTCTGGTTGTCGTGCGTGACCCCTTTACTCCAAATGTGAGTCTGGTCAGAAATTTATCATCAGCCTACATCCATCAACGAAACATGTCATCTTTAACAATCAACATCATAATATCTAGTCATACATCACATATCTAAAATAAAATACAGTCAAACCATAACAATTCACTCCCTGACTCGATCCGGAGTCCAAGGAGATCCATCGATTCCATCGACATCCTATAATGTCCAGAGTCTTGCACACTCAGGAGAACCCAGTCAATAGCACTTTTCGATGTAAATGTAGTGAAAATAACATATCATCAGATCCACAATATCTCGTAATCATAATGAAAACAACCAATCATATAAATAACCGAATCACTTGGTCGCAAGTGTCCTTAGAGAACAAGTCCACTCAGTGCACACCAGAGCGGGATGTAACATACACCCCTCTTGTTTTAAACTTCATCCTGAAGTTTCATAGTATGTAAGTGATGAAATAAAGTGTATCACAAAATCATATGTCTAGATATCAAACAAAAATGGAAATTGTTGACACATATCATATGCGTCCTCCCAGGTCGTCGAGTGAAAACTATAATTGTCCCACTAGACCTTGACTTGATCTACTATTCGACACCATAGTTATTGAATGCGATGGTCCAGGATGTAGATTGGATCCACCGTGAGCGCACCCTTGTTTGATACCTGCAAGGACCTCATGTCAATAACATGTGTAGGATCACTAACATAATTTCTCAAAACAGATACGTGAAAAACATAGTGCATATGCCTCAAAAAATTAGGTAGGGCTAGTCAATAGGCCACGATCCCCTTCTTTTCCATATTCTCAAAGGGTCTCACGAACCTAGGAGAGAGTTTAGCATCCTTTCCAAACTTGATCGAACTCTTATGCAGTTTCACCTGTAAGAAGACTCGATCGCTAACTTCATAACTACGGTCGACATGATGTGCATCGACATAACTCTTATGTTGGTCTTGCGCTTCCTTGATCCTTTGTATTATTGTTTTCATTTAATCTTCCATTTCTTGGATCGCTTCTTGCCCCACCAAGACCCTATCCTCAAGCCGATCCCAACTCAAAGGTGTCCAACATGGTAGCCTGTAAAGAAACTTGAATGATGCCATCTTAATGGTGCTTTGATAATTGATGTTGTATGAAAACTCTACTAGGGGCAAGAAATCTTCTCAATGCTTCTGTTGCTCCATCATGTACATACACAACATATCCTTCAAGATTTGGTTTTTTTATTTTGGTCTCTCATCTATATCCAGTTGAAATGCGGTACTAAATTTAAGTTGGGTTCCCAAGGCCTCTTGGAAACTGGTCCAAAATCATCCTGTAAATATCGATCCTCGATTAGATATGATCCTCTTAGGCACGCCATGTAACCTCACTATCTCGCTGATGAAAACTCTAGCTATGTCGGGTTTCTGATACATCGTGCACACAAGAATAAAATGAGAACTCTTCATCAGAGTGTCGACTACCACAAAAATTGAGTCGTGTCTCCTTGCTGTTAGTGGCAATCCAATAATGATATCCATCGAAATGACCTCCCATTTCGATTCCAGAATAGCATGTGGTTGTATTCATCCTATCACATGTCTATGTTCAACCTTCACCTGCTAAAATTCTAGACATCTTGCCACGTAGTTGACTACGTCTGCCTTCATTCCTTTCCATAAGAATAAAGTTTTAAGGTTTTCCCTCATCTTCGTGACTCCTGGGTGAGCCATGTACACTTCTCTATGAGCCTCGTTTAGGATCAAACTCCTCAACTTGTCATTTCGCGGTACACAAATTCGATTTTTAAATCTCAATAATCCGTCGTTGTCCACCGTAAATCCCTCAAATTTTGAACATCATTGTGTTTTGTCCGATAAAATCCTTGATCTCTTTGTACCAGTGATCAACACAGTGTAAAGTTAGAATATTTTCACATAGATTCGTATGAAGAGGCATCACCGAAAATATATGTGGTCTCTGACTCAATGCATCAACCACTTTGTTCACTATTCCTTTCATGTAATTAATCTTGAAATCGTACTCGCTAAGCAATTCCGACCAACGTCGTTGTCGCTCGTTCAAGTCGCTTTGCGTAAATATGTGTTGTAGACAATAGTGGTCCATTTTTAGTTTGAATTTTCGTCCAATAAGGTAGTGTCTCCAAAATCTCAAGGCATAAACAATGGATAACAACTCCAAATTGTGCATCGCATAGTTCTCCTCATGCCTTCTCAACTTACTTGAGATGTAAGTGATCACTTGACCGTCTTGCATCAAGACTCTACCTAAGCCTTCCTTGGATGCATGAGTGCATACCAAGAATTCCTCATCCATGTCAGGTACCTTTAGTATCGGTTCTTTCGTCAATAGCTCCTTGAGCCTCCGAAATGCTTCCGCGCATTTCTCGGTCCAAACAAACTTCTTATTCTTCTTCAACAATTGTGTAATCAGATTTGCTATTTTTGAAAAACCCTCGATGGGCCGTCGATAGTATCCCGCTAAACCCATGAAGCTACGCACTTATGATACATTTTTCGGTGCAGGCCATTCCATAATAGCCCTGACCTTTGTCGTATCCACAATGATTCCTTCGTCGGAGATGACATGCCCTAAGTAGTGAATCTTCGATTGATAAAACGAGCATTTAGACAGTTTCCCATACAATTTGTTCTCTCTTAGAAACTGTATTACCAAGCGAAAGTGCTCGTCATGCTCCTCCATTGTCCGAGAATATATCAAAATATCGTTAATGAATACTTGGATGAGATTTTCCAAGTATTCACAGAACACCCCGTTCATTAAGCTCATAAATACCCCAGGGGCGTTTGTCAGTCCAAACGGTAAAACAATAAAATTGTAATGTCCAAACCTCATCTTAAAGGTAGTCTTAGGGATGTCGTCCTCCTTGATGCATAACTGGTGATACCCTGATCTCAAGTTGATCTTTGAAAACATCGTCGCGCCTTTCATCTGATCAAATATATCATCCATCCTCGACAACATATACTGATTCCAACCAGTACATACCGATTGCGATGTCATAAGACCCTAATATCGTGACGTACAGGTTGGCCCTAGTGAAAAAATATCTTAGTTTAATGCTACAGCCCGTAACCTTCCCTCCAACCTTCTGTTTGGATCCCAAAGCCATTTCTAGAAAGCTAAACTCATCATGTTCGACTACCTTTACCTTAATTCTTTTTAGCGCTGCACCAAAAATAAAACTCTTTGTAGCACCTAGATCTATCAAAATACTAAGGGTCTGGTCAGTGAAGGTACCTGATGTCTCGAGCACAGTCGACTGGTGCTCTGCTTGGCGGTTATTCATTGTTGCATGAATCTGATGGGCTTTACCCAAATTTTCCACGGTAGTGGGTAAGGATGATCCAGATGCTTTGGTCCTCTCAACTGGGCAGTCACGCTGGTAATGTGGCTCTCCACATGTCCAACACGCTTTCTTCAGTTTAGTATTCCTGGTACCCAAAGTAGAAGTTGACGGCCCACTAGCCTGGAAATTTGGTCTGTTCTGTTGAACAGGCCTAAACTGTTGTTGTTGTGGTCGACGTTAATGTTGTTGTTGTGGTCCTCTGTAAGGAGTCCATTAATAAGGCACTAGTGGCCGAAGTGTAGTGAAAGTGCATCCTCTCTGGATGCCACGATATCCTAGTGAATGTTTAGCCGGTGCCCATCGGTCTGATGTTGCTGCGCACCAGATGCCGCATGTCCCGCTGGTCTCGCTAGAGTCTTTCTCTGATCCCCACTGATGAGATCCTCCTCTGCTGTGAGGGTATTTTGGACAACATCATGAAAGGTTCGAGGCATCATAACCCTCACCTTTGCACGAATGATGACATTAACGCCGAACATGAAATTGTTGACCTTAAGTTTCTCGGTATTCAGGTGCAGAGCATACCGAAGTAGCTCCATAAAACGAGCCTCATACTTGAGCATTGTACGATCACCTTGTCGCAAAGTGCTGAACTAGTTGAGCTGATGCTCAATGAATTCCTCAGATATATAGCTCTCCCAGAACCGTTCCTCGAACAATTCCCATGACACATCTTCAACGACCATGTTCAATTGCAGCATGAGCGTCTTCAACCATAGAAGAGCGCTCCCCTTTAGTTGAAAGACCGCCATGTGAACCTTCATGTTGGAGGTATAGTCATTAAGTGCAAAGAACATCGCCTTCTCCAACCATGCCTTGTCATCTGCACCATCCGGGGCACCAAAGAACTTGGGAAACTTGACCTTCTTGAGTTCATGGTGAATTCTACTAGTACCGATCGGGGCACCTGGTGGACCCTCAGGAGGTGTCAGTGCCCTGGCCTCATATCTATACAAGCGACTGATCAGTGCCTCAGACATCCTCTGGAAGGACCTCATCATCCCAACCATATCACCCACAACTTTCCATTCCTACTCGAAAACCTGTTCATCTCCCTGGGGGTTAGATCCCTCAGGCATGGATGCTACTGGGGCATCGTGACTCCTCCCCTAACAAATCGTCATCTACCTCAGTGGTGTCCTCTAACCATGATTACCTATATGAATACAAATCAATTTAGTTAGCAACATTTATAATCAATTATCTAATTAATGGAAGCCATAGTGATCCCAAGTTGCAAGTCAAGCTAACTTTGCTACCATATGTAAAGAAACTCGTCGTTACGACAACAAGCCTCGCATAATAAGTACAATTTTTTTTCTGTATGAAAGTAACAACGACAAAACATTCAAACATCGCAACATGACAATGAACACAACGCATGCAAACACACCAATAAACATAACTACCTAGCATACTAGCACATCATGCAGCGGAAAGAAACATATGACATTCAATCAAATGAAGAATAAAAATCACTACCTGCCTATCCTACCTTGCAAGGTTAGGACCTCCAGGACACTTAAGCAATGCTCGAGCCCAGGTTCCCATCGATTTTGACCATTTAAGGTCTCAAGGTTGGCGATTTTTCTAAGGAACAAGGAGGTGTCTACATCCTGCTCAGTACAAGTAAGACAAGCCTACTAAGCCAAGGACAATCATCAGACCAACCCAACACAACCAACATCAACGACACAAGAACATGACCCTTCATTGCGAGCTAGAATTAGAAATCTTTGATTTAACATTTTTCATGGCGCACAACCCAAAACTCCAAATGTTAGACATTACTTAAATCAACCTTTAATTTACCAGTGTGCAAGATATCTGACATACATAATCTATCTAGCAAAAACGAACCTGAGGCCAATTCTATTTAAATTCCAGGCACACCATTTAATCAATCATTCATTAAAATAAATCCGAGTCGTAAGAAGTGATATACCTTTCGGGGTCTTTTAGGTAATCACACATACATCATGTCAATGTAAACAACACCTACAATTATTCATCTAAGCAGTTTAAATAAAGAAATGACTAATAAAGTTGCAACTTGTAATAAATCCTTCTAACTTCTATAATCATAGAGCTTATTCTCCATTAATTTTTTTTTATCAAACACCATTAACTAATATAAAACAAAGCTTTCCCCATTCTTCCTAATTTACAATTCTTTCATCATTATGAAGAATGATCATTTATAATTGAATAAATAAATATTTATCCTATAAAATTTATGATTTAACAAAGGCAATAAATAACTAGACCAGTCAAGTGAATACACCATCCTTTTCAAGGATTAATCCTTCCCTGCCATCTATCTGGAAAAATACATCCTCTTAACATTACGAAAGAATAAGTGGATGTCTTCTAATGTACAAATGTCATCAAGACTCCACAACAAGATTACCGTAGTCATTATAATAATTGATTTTTGTACCATTGAATTAAAGGCATTCCAAAGTTCCTTGAACCCCATTAGAGTCTTATCTGGAAGGCATTCAAGGGAAAAACTGATATAAAGAAAAACTGAAAAAAAAAAATTCAAATATTGAAACTATCATTCAAAATTAAATTGTTTTCAAACCATACCAATTAATTTTTGACTTGGTTTATCGATACTCAACCCTGATAGCATATCTTAAGCTCTGTGCCATAAATTAATATCGATATCGTGGCATAAGAAAAAGGCAACCCGTATCATAAGTTATGAAAATTCTAGACGTATTTAACCATGAATATAGAAATTAGAAACATTTGCATTGCCAAGTGTCAGTAAATGGACATTCACAATAACAATAATATAATTAAATAATTAAATGGCGGATTAGAAGCATTAAAGTGGCCTAAGAAATCTCAGAAATTCGCGGATCTAAAAAACAGAAAATAAATCTCTGAGTAATAATAAACAAGGGTAAATATTATCTCTGTGCATTCATTAAAATCAACGTTACACTACCTAGTATTAAATCTGATTTGTTGCATTTGTAATACTAAAATGTAGCAATTTCCAACAATGATTACAGCTGAGTTTTATTGAATTCCGAAGAAATATCACGGCTTACTGAATACAGTGGAACGAAGGGATTTAGGGTTTTCACACACCATTTCCAAAACGCCTGAAATGCGTCATATTAAATTGGAACCTAAAATTTTGTTTGTTTGAAAATGACATAACTGGATTAAAGGTTCATTTTGTTTTGATGAGAGAGGCCAATTCATGAAGTCACAAAAACATTACAACTAGCCCAAACAAGCATGCTGTAAGGGTGCGCCAATAATCAAAAACATTTTTTATTGGGCAAGCAACTAATGTGAAGGGGAAGCTCTTAAATTTACCCAGAATTGTCATTGGCCCCAACAACGATTTGAGTCTCTTCACCCTCTTCAACCAACTTGCAACTCCTATCACTTAATTATGTGTCTGGGAATTGAAGCTCGGTGTGTTTCCTGACATGTTGTCTTCCCATTGAAGTTCAACTACGTTGAAAAAAACCAGAGGATTTTTGTGCAGAAACCACTATGGAAACCCCGTTTAACACACTGACAACCTTTTTACTTGATTTGAATTATAATTATTTTGTTTTGATTGGATTTTGATGCATCTGGTGACTATTTTTGTAGTGAATTCGGATGAATGCTTGACAACAAGAATCACAATTAAAATATTATAAGATCATAAATCGCAATTAAAATATTATAAAAACATAAATTACATGAAAATGTTTTTTAAATAAAATGCAGATTGCATTAAGGATTAAAAATGCAGGAAATGTATGCAACATTAACCAAAACAAAGTCCAAAAGATTGGATCCTCCTCTGACTATCCACTGCTAAGGTTCTGGCCCAAATTTAAGCAATCATTCCAAAATGAAAACAACACACAGTCCCGAAAATGATTCGCAATAAAGGATTATAAAAACATAATGCTTCTAGGTTTGAAAACGAAGCATGGCCCAACCTTTAATCGCAATTCGAGGACATAAGGAAAAACGCAGGGAGGGTTTATAATATCGTAGTTCAATAGTTTATAAAACGAAGGCAATAATATGACAGGCACAACTATCACTGCGCCACAAGAATAAAAGAAAGCAAGAAGACAATTGGAATGAATGATGGTTGTTACGATACCAGAAATTGGACTACAAATAATTAAACAAGGAGCGTCCTATGTGCAATGGAGACCATAAACACAGAAGGATGAAATCTCTCTTGGGAGAATCGTAAATCCATAGAATACAATGGAACACTGAGTGAGAAACCAAAAAATCATACCATCTAAATGTAAATCAGCATGCAAACAACTAATTAAAAATTGCAAAATTTAGATGTTGTACCTTGAGCGAAGGCGAAGGATCTGATGTTGTTTCTCCATGCTTGCACTCCATCCCACTCCCGCTTGCCAACCGCTGAGACCTCACCGGTACCTACCAGCGAACACTAGGGGTACTCTTCTTCCCCCCTGAGCCCCCCAAGCCACAAAGGGGCCACACACACAATACCAGAGAATGTTAGCTTCCCATCTCGCCTCGCAAGGTCGAGCTACCACTCGTTGTCCGAGCTGGGTATCCCAACTCCCACAAGAAAGGTTCAGTCAAGATGAATTCTGACAGAGTAACCTTACGCAAACCATCAGTGATCCATACTCCTTGTCCACCATCCTTTTTATAGAGTTTTCTTAGTGATTAGTTTCCCAAACCCTCATTAAATTCTTTTTATTAAATTAATTAGGAATAACCTCCCCTATACACATGTCACCCGATCCCTTAGTTGCACCAAAAAATCAATTTATTAATTAATTAAATTTTCCTATTTCCCTCACCCACCTAAAAACGCTCCTTAGTGTCTCTTTATTCCCTTACATTTCTTAAATGAATTACACCTTACTTAAAGCCTAGTTGAGTTCACAAATAGAAAGTTCCAAAGGCTAGATTCCCTGCTAAGTTAGACATTCCCCTTTCTCTTTAAGTTTTCCCCTTTTTTTAAGTTTCACTTTTCCTTTATGTTTCCCCCCCTTTTTTTTAACTAAGTTCAGAATTAGAAAGTTTAGACAAAAACAACCATTTACCCTTTTAATAAATTTAATCCTCCATTATAATTTTTACTTTAATAAATAATGTTTGAATTTTTTACCCCCCTTATTGTTACATATCTATTTAGTTTTTCTTTGTTCACATGTTCTACTTAGACCTAGGTTTTACTTTCACTAGGCTGGGTGACAGTTTTTAAGGGAACAATTAGTCATTAAACTTTACTCATACCATCATCTATTTTAAGGCCGACCAACACCTAAGGAGGCATAGTTTTCTAGGTACTATGTTTATTAACTTACCCGAGTTAAGACCATGACATGCCCTTCAAGACCCACTACGTTCTCCAAGGGCGCCACTCGCCTCTTTCTGTTTTATTTGTGCGACATGCCCTTCAAAACGCACTACGTGCCCCAAGGGTGTCACTCGCCTCTTGACTAAATTTGGTAGATGTCAAACCTCTGGAGTTAATACTCCATCAGGTGATCTTGTGGGAGACTAAGGGCCTCTAAGGAATAAGGACCCTGCCTTATTGTGCACCCCTTAGAATAATCATGAGCAACTATCACAGTCTGCCCTCACGACATCATGGATCTCTCAAATTAGGTAATCGTTAACCTACAGTTCGAGTCACGGCGGAAGTGATAGTAGGCTGCGGCAGGGTTGCTACTACACCTCTCCCTCAATGTCTTTTGTTGTCATGTGTGACCCCTTTACTCCAAATGCGAGTCTGGTTGGCAAGATATCGTCAGCCTGCATCCATCAATGAAACATGTCAGTTTTAACAATCAACATCGTAATATCTAGTCATACATCACATCTGTAATATCAAAGAAATTCAAACCATAACAGTTCACTCCCTAACTCGATATGGAGTCCAAGGAGATCCATCAATTCCATAGGCATCCTCTAACGTCCAGAGTCCTGCACACTCAGGAGAACCCAGTCAATAGCACTTGTCGATGTAAATATAGAAAAAATAACATATCATCAAATCCACAATATCTCATAATCATAATCAAAACAACCAATCGTATAAAAAACTAGATCACTTGCACACAAGTGTCCTCAAAGAATAAGTTCACTGAGTGTGTGCAAGAGTGGAATGCCACATAAACATAAACAATACCAACCAAAATTACCAATGATATTATTAATGCTTTGCATTATGAATTAAAACAAATCTTAACAATGTTTTTTATTTAAAAAAACACCATCAAATAATGCTTATCATTGAAAACTTGATCTAAGATCCAAATCAATTGAAACTATCACCAAATTATGAGTGTGAAATGACATGCAAATTGATATGTAAATTTGTTTGTAAAATGATGTGCAAATTAATATGTAAACTTGTTGAAATGTGTTCCTGTTAGATTAATTAAAACTTAATGGAATTGATTTCACAAATTCTTGAGGGTGGCAAAATTTTTTTTGTAATTTGATCTAAACATAAACAATACCAACCAAAATGATCAATAATATTATTAATGCTTTGCATCATGAGTTAAAACAAATCTTGACAATGTTTTTTATTTAAAAAAAACACCATCAAACAAAAATATAATTGTTTTGTTAAAATTAATTTTAATTATGCCTAAAACATTCTTTAATGTTAGGTTTTGTAAAAAACCTGTCAACTGATTGACAGGTTTTCCAAAACCATCATCCAAATTCATCCACACAAACCAAGAAACACAGACAGGTGATCAGGTGATTTCATTCAAAAATCTATCAAATAGATTTCTAGTCTGCCAGCGACCCACTTAGATATGACTGAGCAGTCATAGCAGTGGAACTGGGTACGGACACGGGAATTTATTTTCCTTACCGACATGCTTTCAGATAAAGAATACTTTTTACAAAATTAATCGGCTGAGAGGCAGGAAACTGAAGTTCCCACCTGGTCCATTTGCACTCGCATTGCCCATAGTTGGAAACTGGTTGCAGGTCAAGGATGATTTGAATCACAGAAACCTCATCGATTTTTCCAAGAAATATGGAAAAATCTTTCTGCTCAAGATGGGCCAGAGGAATCTTGTGGTTGTTTCGTCTCCCGATCTCGCCAAAGTGGTCCTTCACACTCAAGTCATCGAATTCAGGTCTTGAACCTTGGGCATTGTCATCCGTAGGCGCCTCCAGCTCATGATGTATAATATCATGCACAAGATGATGTTCGACCGGAGGTTCGAATCCGAGAACGATCGGCTTTTCCTCGAGCTCAAGGCCCTCAATGAGAGCGAAGTCGATTGGCCTAGAGCTTCGATTACAATTATGGGGATTTCATTCCCAATTATGGGGATTTTAATAAAATTTGTAAAGATAAATTAAATTTTTATATAATTAATTTAAAGATATCATAAAAAGATATATTATAAACATTCAAATTAGTTTTTTAAATTAAATGTAAGAGAGTTTGCATAAATACTATTATAATTAACCTTCTAATTATAACATGAGGAATATGCTCAGCTTCGCATGGTGATTTCGTTGCTCGTCCCCCACATGAATCTCCACGACGCCAAGCTAGGGGGCTACGACATTTCGACGGAGAGCAAGATCTTGGTGAATGCTTGGTGGTTGGCCAACAACCCCGAGAACTGGAAGAATCCTCAAGAGTTCCGCCCCGAGCAATTCTTTGAGGAGGAGAAGAACACGAAAGCCAATGGTAATGACTTCAAATTTCTACCCTTCGGTGTGGGGAGAAGGAGTTTCCCAGGAATCATTCTGGTGATGCCTCTCCTCGCACTCTCCATTGGAAGACTGGTTCAAAACTTCCACCTTTTACCCCCCCTCGGGCAAAAGAAAGTGGACGTCACTGAGAAGGGCGGGCAGTTCAGCCTTCACATTCTCAACCATTCTCTCATCGTTGCCAAGCCCATTGCTTCTGCTTATTCCACCCGCCCATATGGTAACTTGTCAATGATTGGCATATTAATGCACACACTTGAGCAATAAACACTCCATCTATACAACTCAAAATATAATAATGGAGGTATGCATGACTTTTTGTGGATTTTCTGTGATAGATAAAATTAAATCTGGTTTTGTATTCTCAAGAATTCTGGAAAAGATGCATGGAGATGGCTCCATGCCCCCTGGTATTGGGAAATTTCAAGTAAATACTCTTAAATAAATTTAAACGGTCAAACTTTATGCTGAGTTTTACTGTTTCAGTGCTCAATAGTACTGCATATTTCTAGTAGCACATAGAATCCTTGAGCTTGTGAAGGTCGTTTGACGAATTTTGGTAATGTTAGTGGATTTTTGTCCGGCAAGCTCCCAAAATGATACGACCAAGCTTCTGAGGTGAACAATAATCGTCGTAGGCGATTAAGCTATTCATTTAACCTTGTGTTCGGCTGGTCGGTCTACCTAGAATGGAACTAACTATGTGTTTTCAAAGAGTTCTTTATGGGAAGTCCATTATTATAGTGGATTTAATTTTTTTATTCCCGATTTTCACACATGAGATCTAAGCAACCCCCTTATCAACCACCCAATATCAATGAAAAAAACAGTTCTTGAGATCAAAATCCATAAATGCAATAAAATGTATGTTCTATATGATGATTATTCAACTGACTAATGTCTTACATGCTTAACAACGGTTACAACAGTTGTTCCACTGCAAAAGAAATCCAAAGTAGGATGCAATTTGAGCTCTTTATCCATAACTTTAAAGTCTTACATGCTTAACAACGGTTACAACAGTTGTTCCACTGCAAAAGCAATCCAAAGTAGGATGCAATTTGAGCTCTTTATCCATAACTTTAAAATCTCTCAGATGTGACTCCTTCCATATGGTGAACATTTATGACTTGTCCTTACATGAACCATAATAATCTTTTCGTTTTCTTTCGCTCTCTTCATCAGGATCCTCGGATAGGCTCCCCTTGGAAAATTTATATTCCTCTGAAAGAAGCTCATGCCATTGATCTATTAGATTTGAAGGTAATGAGTCTCTGACTCTTCTTGACACCAAATTTCCATATGGACCCTCGCCATTAAAAACACCACAGAACATTGTATCTTCACGAGATCCAAAACCCTGTGATTACGATAAGCACATACAATGATGAAGCAAAAGCCCAATAGTTCTTAAAATCCAATATGTGAAATATACCCAATTTGTTTACATGTTTTTACAGGGTCATGACACAAACATCTATCACTCAACCAATTAAATAGACACTTTTAATGATTGTGAAACTATTTTGCTTCATTTAATTGCTTAACTGAAAGAATTATTTGAATTGTGCATCCAAGAGTATAAAACGAGTGGAAATTATAGCCAAATACCTCCCAAACAACCATGCAATCCTGGTTGACTCCCTTCTTCCCTTACTATGAGTAAATTGATGCAATATCACTCGATTCATTTACACACATTCTATGGGGAATACAAGCCAGATGCTCATCCTTCTTTTCCTCTATTTCTAAAGCATCTAAGGCCTCTTTTTCTACACGTTATCTCCTGGCAAGGTTTGAGCAACTTCATCGCAGGTAGACAAGCAAGACCCCATATTGAGGGCCAGAGAACCATTCTCCAAGAAATCCACTATGTTCTAGACCTCAAAAGATATAAATATATCTATTTCGGATATTGTCGTGGACAACTGCTTAAAGGAGGGAAAAACAAACCTCTATATGAGGATTTTGTGGTGAATCCTCTCGAGCGTGGATGAATGAAACCCAGACTTGAATTTCACTTCAAAAAAATAATAAACACGGTACATTTAACACGTTTTGCACGACTAATGGAATGCACTAAGACACTTTTTACATCTTAAAGTAGGATTCAACTTTCAAAAATACTAAAACATTTCAGGCTAACTGCTTTGTAAATTAATAGAACAAGAACATTATGCAAGTTTTGGAGAGCTTACAAATTGCAATATGATTATTTTAACATCTTTTGGTGGCATTTAAGGTTCAAAAACTTGGTAATTTTTTAGCTCAAATGCAGTGTCAATGGGACTTCGCCCAAAAAATCTCAATAAATCTAAATTCTTATCTTATCCAAGATTTTAGTAGTGATTGTCGAGTCCCGACCGAAGAGATTGCACCCCAACCACAAAGGTTGTAGAGGATTGGGACTAGACCTACAAAGGACTACTTTCCAAAACTTCATTCATATAATTTCAAACATAACTCGTCCTTTTCGAAGAACAATGACCACACTACAGCCGATGTGTCAGGCATGGAGACATATGACATCAAGAGTTGCAAACAACAAAGACGTATTACAGATCAAATTTTCACAATTCAAGAATAATGAAAGTGCATAATTTTATTCATTCAAAGAGCTAGATATTCATGAAGATAATGAGCTAAGAGATCTCAAGATTCTTAGGAAAAATCCTTGCGTGCAAATCGATAATAGTACATACCTAAATATTCAAAATATGAAATCTTTACACTCATCCAGTTAAAAGCTTATAAGAAGATCGAACCTAAATACTCAAAATTTCACTGAATCATCAAATGCCTCCATGCTAAGCTTCATCGACAAGGTTTTCAATGGAATAAACGTCTATGCTGCTAAAATTAAAGTGTCTAAGATCAAGATTCTCCAGGACGTATGTGCACTGCAGAACAAGGCCCAAACACTTTCAAATTGTTTTCACCTTGGAGGAGAAACTCTCTAAGTTTCATGGACATTCATGCTAACCTTTCAATACATTTAGTAAATATAT
>JASDQU010240978.1:211691-221826 GCA_032191745.1 Picea mariana
ATTTGAAGTAATTTAAAAATGACAATGTATTTTGTTATTATGTAATAAATTTAATTTATAATTAATATTATGAATTGTGGAATAGATTTATTTATATAATAAATATGGTTTTTAAATGAATAGTTATATGATATTTTATGATTTATTATTGAATTTCTAAAATTATGAATATAGTATTATAAAAATAATTTGAAATTTTAATAAAATTTGTAAAGATAAATTAAATTTTTGTATAATTAATTTAAAGATATCATAAAAAGATATATTGTAAACATTCAAATTAGTTTTTTAAATTAAATGTAAGAGAGTTTGCATAAATACTATTATAATTAACCTTCTAATTATAACATGAGGATTATGCTCAGCTTCGCATGGTGATTTCGTTGCTCGTCCCCCACATGAATCTCCACGACGCCAAGCTAGGGGGCTACGACATTCCGATGGAGAGCAAGATCTTGGTGAATGCTTGGTGGTTGGCCAACAACCCTGAGAACTCGAAGAATCCTTAAGAGTTTCGCCCCGAGCAATTCTTTGAGGAGGAGAAGAACACGAAAGCCAATGGTAATGACTTCAAATTTCTACCCTTCGGTGTGGGGAGAAGGAGTTTCCCAGGAATCATTCTGTGAAGCCTCTCCTCGCACTCTCCATTGGAAGACTGGTTCAAAACTTCCACCTTTTACCCCCGCCCAGGCAAAAGAAAGTGGACGTCACTGAGAAGGGCGGGCAGTTCAGCCTTCACATTCTCAACCATTCTCTCATCATCGCCAAGCTCATTGCTTCTGCTTAGTCCACCCACCCATATGGTAACTTGTCAATGATTGGTAACTTGTCAATGATTGGCATATTATTGCACACACTTGAGCAATAAACACTCCATCTATACAACTCAAAATATAATAATGGAGGTATGCATGACTTTTTGTGGATTTTCTGTGATAGATAAAATTAAATTTGGTTTTGTATTCTCGAGAAGTCTGGAAAAGATGCATGGAGATGGCTCCATGGCCCCTGGTATTGGGAAATTTCAAGTAAATACTCTTAAATAAATTTAAACGGTCAAACTTTATGCTGAGTTTTACTGTTTCAGTGCTCAATAGTACTGCATATTTCTAGTAGCACATAGAATCCTTGAGCTTGTGAAGGTCGTTTGACGAATTTTGGTTATGTTAGTGGATTTTTGTCCGGCAAGCTCCCAAAATGATACGACCAAGCTTCTGAGGTGAACAATAATCGTCGTAGGCGATTAAGCTATTCATTTAACCTTGTGTTAGGCTGGTCGGTCTACCTAGAATGGAACTAACTATGTGTTTTCAAAGAGTGCTTTATGGGAAGTCCATTATTATAGTGGAATTAATTTTTTTATTCCCGATTTCCACACAGGAGATCTAAGCAACCCCCTTATCAACCACCCAATATCAATGAAAAAAACAGTTCTTGAAATCAAAATCCATAAATGCAATAAAATGTATGTTCTATATGATGATTATTCAACTGACTAATGTCTTACATGCTTAACAACGGTTACAACAGTTGTTCCACTGCAAAAGCAATCCAAAGTAGGATGCAATTTGAGCTCTTTATCCATAACTTTAAAATCTCTCAGATGTGACTCCTTCCATATGGTGAACATTTATGACTCGTCCTTGCATGAACCATAATAATCTTTTCGTTTTCTTTCGCTCTCTTCATCAGGATCCTCGGATAGGCTCCCCTTGGAAAATTTATATTCCTCTGAAAGAAGCTCATGCCATTGATCTATTAGATTTGAAGTTAATGAGTCTCTGACTCTTCTTGACACCAAATTTCCATATGGACCCTGGCCATTAAAAACACCACAGAACATTGTATCTTCACGAGATCCAAAACCCTGTGATTACGATAAGCACATACAATGATGAAGCAAAAGCCCAATAGTTCTTAAAATCCAATATGTGAAATATACCCAATTTGTTTACATGTTTTTACAGGGTCATGACACAAACATCTATCACTCAACCAATTAAATAGACACTTTTAATGATTGTGAAACTATTTTGCTTCATTTAATTGCTTAACTGAAAGAATTATTTGAATTGTGCATCCAAGAGTATAAAACGAGTGGAAATTATAGCCAAATACCTCCCAAACAACCATGCAATCCTGGTTGACTCCCTTCTTCCCTTACTATGAGTAAATTGATGCAATATCACTCGATTCATTTACACACATTCTACGGGGAATACAAGCCAGATGCTCATCCTTCTTTTCCTCTGTTTCTAAAGCATCTAAGGCCTCTTTTTCTACACGTTATCTCCTGGCAAGGTATGAGCAACTTCATCGCAGGTAGACAAGCAAGACCCCATATTGAGGGCCAGAGAACCATTCTCCAAGAAATCCACTATGTTCTAGACCTCAAAAGATATAAATATATCTATTTCGGATATTTTTGTGGACAACTGCTTAAAGGAGGGCAAAACAAACCTCTATATGAGGATTTTGTGGTGAATCCTCTCGAGCGTGGATGAATGAAACCCAGACTTGAATTTCACTTCAAAAAAATAATAAACACGGTACATTTAACACGTTTTGCACGACTAATGGAATGCACTAAGACACTTTTTACATCTTAAAGTAGGACTCAACTTTCAAAAATACTAAAACATTTCAGGCTAACCGCTTTGTAAATTAATAGAACAAGAACATTATGCAAGTTTTGGAGAGCTTACAAATTGCAATATGATTATTTTAACATCTTTTGGTGGCATTTAAGGTTCAAAAACTTGGTAATTTTTTAGCTCAAATGCAGTGCCAATGGGACTTCGCCCAAAAAATCTCAATAAATCTAAATTCTTATCTTATCCAAGCTTTTAGTAGTGACTTTCGAGTCCCGACCGAAGAGATTGCACCCCAACCACAAAGGTTGTAGAGGATTGGGACTAGACCTGCAAAGGACTACTTTCCAAAACTTCATTCATATAATTTCAAACATAACTCGTCCTTTTCGAAGAATAATGACCACACTACAGCCGATGTGTCAGGCATGGAGACATATGACATCAAGAGTTGCAAACAACAAAGACATATTACAGATCAAATTTTCACAATTCAAGAATAATGAAAGTGCATAATTTTATTCATTCAAAGAGATAGATATTCATGAAGATAATGAGCTAAGAGATCTCAAGATTCTTAGGAAAAATCCTTGCGTGCAAATCGATAATAGTACATACCTAAAGATTCAAAATATGAAATCTTTACACTCATCCAGTTAAAATCTTATAAGAAGATCGAACCTAAATACTCAAAATTTCACTGAATCATCAAATGCCTCCATGCTAAGCTTCATCGACAAGGTTTTCACTGGAATAAACGTCTATGCTGCTAAAATTAAAGTGTCTAAGATCAAGATTCTCCAGGACGTATGTGCACTGCAGAACAAGGCCCAAACACTTTCAAATTGTTTTCACCTTAGAGGAGAAACTCTCTAAGTTTCATGGACATTCATGCTAACCTTTCAATACATTTAGTAAATATATTGAATTAGTTGGTGTCTAATGACTAAATGGATATTTTTCTTAAAAACCATGCATTTGTAATGCAAAATACATATTCCAAAGCTTGAATATAAGGATGATATATTTTTATAAAATCATTCTAATTTGCAAATTAGTACATAAATTCACAACATGTTTAATGTTAATGCACTACTTATATAAAAACCAAAAACATGGTAGAAAATAGAATATAATTTTTTTTAAAGACAAATRGAAACTTATCACAAGACAAAGAATAATCATAAAATGATTAATTTCTGACTTTTTTCATGCTTTACATGATTTGATAATATTTTGTTGATAGGAAAATTATTGATAGACAAATACTAATGAGAGAGAGAAAATAAATCATTGTTATATAATTTTGATGCAACAAAATATTATGTGAACTTATATGAAAAAGAAAAAATGACATGAAGAAATTAAGATATTTTTAAAAAAATATTTGAGGAAAAACATTATTTTTTAGATTTCCCCTAAAAAATATTATACTAATATGAATTAAAAGAATGAATATTTATTAGATCAATATCATGTAACTTCATGATTCCTAGAGTTTAAAAGACATGTTGATACATTACACTTATACCCTCCAATATATGTTAAAGACATGTTCATACATTACACTTATACCCTCCAATATATGTTTATAGGTGGATAAGGTGTATGAGAAGAGGTTGACAAAGATTTTACAGTTTTTTCATCAAATACTTTATATGACCAAACATGGTTTCTTATACTATGCATACTTAAAGAAGTTCTTCCACCAAATACTTTATATGACCAAACATAGTTTCTTATACTATATGTACTTAATGATAAAAGAACGTGATATTTCCATAATTTTAGTTACTTATACCATATAATATAGATAGAGATTATTAATATTTTTTTATTAAAAGATTAAATTTTCATATTTGATGGGATTTAGATAGGAAGCTTATTAATTTAGTCAGTCCTTCTGAGGATTAAAAGAATTTGTAAGTTGTGTAGAAGTTATACAAAAATAAGTAATGCCTACCAATGATATTATGATATTCTTGCTAACTTTGTCATCATTTACATCATAAATTGTGATAATAATATTTTACATTAAACTAAGTGAATCCAATCCAAGATGCTCTATCCATTACGCTAAAACAATGTTGATTTGTGGCCAAATGAAAGGAACATAAACTAATCAAATTACATAGTTTGAATTTATAAACAATGAAAAACATGCATCACAAACAAACAATTTTGATTGAGACAAAATGATATTTATGTGTATATTGAGTGTACAACATGCATCATAAAAGAAAAAGGCAAAGAAAATAATATTTAGGTGTATAAACAATATAAATGTGCATCATAAACCAGAATCATTCTCTCCTTGGAAAACATATATTTAGATATTTTTTTTGTTTTTTCTTCAGATTAAGTAAATCTTCTTATATACACATATCATAAAGAAGAATAACAGTAATCACTTTAAGTCATACAAGAATATTTTTGAGTCTATATACATTACAAACTTGTATTAAGATTAGATATTCAATCCTTATCAATAATAAATCAAAACATATATTTAGATTTATAAAGAAGAATAAAGTGTAATCACTTTAAGTCATAGAATAATATTTTTGAATCTATATACATTACAAACTTGTATTAAGATTAGATATTCAATTCTTATCAAGAATAACTCAAGAATAAATCAGAATTATTCATGATTACATAAAAATATTTAAATTTATAGACAATAAATTTAAATATATTGAAAATGAACATAGAATCATTTAAATTATGGATTCATAATGAATATGACTAAGATTTATAAAAAAAAAGATTTTTTTAAGTACCTTTTAAAGGTTTTGAAAAAAATGAAACTAAATTCATAAAATTAAAATAATATTATGTATCATAACTTGGAATAATAATATTTTATATTAGTTGTATTATGGTTTAGAGATAGTTAAGGTTTCATGTATTATGCTTTTTTAAAATTTATAAATTTTATTTATTTTACTTTTATTACTTCGGTATTCTCATTCTCTCGTTTACAGAGTATACTAGTTTATAAACACTATGATTACTTGTCACAATAATAACTTGGCATGTCACCTATCAAACTTTAATTGCAATAAACGCATAACAAAAAGTGAAAACCATGTACAAAACTTAAATCATATAGCTGGTCATGCCACTCATCAAACTTTAATTGCCATAAATGCATAACAAAAAACTATGTACAAATCTTAAATCATTTTAATTTAATAAAATAGTACCCTTGCCATATGAATGAAATTACTTATGTTCAATGATTTACCAGTGTATCACAATTAGTTGTAATGTTTTTTTAGAAGATATAATTATATAATTCTAATTAAGAATGAGATATAATTTTTCTTTCTTATATAAAAGATATAATATATAAGTGTAATTATTATATTTATAAAGATGAAATATAATTTTAAGTTTTTAAGTTAGTTTAATTGGTTGTGGCATTATTGTTATGATGTTGTTGGTAATGTGATGTAATTTTTTGGTTGGATTCCTATAAAGTTAAGTACACTTAGTTAAAATCACTTAGGTATTATCATGAGATCAAAGAAATGTCCAAAATTTCTTAAAAAAAAATAAGCTAGACAAAAAATGGAACTTAAAACTATTAAATGCAAATACAATAATATACTAAATCTATCATGAAAATTAAATAAACTCAATAAATTCACTGAATGGTTTCAGATCATACATGCTTCACTATATATACTAAATTAAGTACCATAATCAAAATCAATGAATTTAAATTTATAACTCTAAAAACAAGCCTTACCACGACAACTAAACTTAAAATGAAAGTCCCATCCTCACTAATCATAGTTGTGATTATTTTTGTTTACTATCAAATCTCCATTGCAGGAAGCGAGGTGAGATTCGGTCTAGTAACAACAAACGAAACAAAATTTTCATAAGAACTAACGTCAGTGAATCCTAGCTCGAATATATGGTACTTGCTAACAATGGCATTCCCATATTCATCTATGACTGCTCTGAAAGTAATGTAGGATGATGTTCCTAGGAAGGATGGATTTATTGATAGCCACTTTCCAATTGGAAGGCCGTACAAAGAATGTCGCTTCACTTACCCCGATCAAACATAGGAAAATCAAGCTACACAAAGCATCCCAAGACTCCATGGCATATCAAAAACCATACCGTTTTTATTTCAATACAATGCCTATTTTTATTTTGTGTTTTCTCCCTCCCTTGACCATATGATAATTGTTTAAAGTGGAATATGTATTCATCGTTATAATTCTTTCTTGTTGTTAGGTAGGCACACATGTACATTCCACAAACATTGGATTTCTTCCTTTCCAATTTAATGACATAAAATTAAAGAAAAGTACAATATTCCAATTGTTTACTTAATTTTTCTTATGTCGAAACCAATTGATTAAATAATAAAATTGTTTTGGCAGTTTAAAAGCAGTTAATATTTTTGAATGTGTCGTGACAATTTTCAATGAGGTAGTTATATTTGGTTTTTTCCCCGATATTGATCGGTTTTTAGGATGGTGAGGATAGGTATAGTATGTTGTAAGGTTGGCACTAGAGATAGTTCTCAATATTGTCTTGCATGTGGGATGGAACTAAAAGGGAAGGCAAACATAGGAAGGGGTTAACTAGTACACCCTTGAAGCTACAGGGGGAGGAAACACCAAAGTGAATTGGGGTGGTAATATTGTTTAAAGATTGTGGCTTTTGTTTTTGGGAGGATTTAAAGCGATGTAGCCATAGATAATCAATGTTTAGAGTTTTGGATTAGTTATTTAGATCTTCATTCTCAGTTGTAGGTACATCTAATGCATCTAATGAAGCCTATACAACCTTTGTGTGAAATTGGGTAAATCAACATATTTGGACCTACAACGATAGAAGAAACAAATTGATCATCAGAACAAATTAATTTCCTTCTATAACGCTTCATGCCAACGTTGTGGTCATTGTGGTCAATGAAACTGATTAGACTTATTCCAAGCTTCATTTGTGAGAATCCAGTTTGATCAATTTAAGCAATTGATTAGTGTTGAATGCAAATGCATCAAATGGGTAGGAAGGAGGAAGAAACAAAGCATTATTCCAACTAATCACAACTTTAAACATGGTGTTTATTTTATGTAACATCACAATTAAGATTGTTAATGTTGAAAGCAATCAATACTACATTCAAACACATTAAGACAAAATATGTAAGCAACTAGTGTGGACCACCCAAGACACAATGAATAATTTAATCATTTGATCCAAATCCTACATGTAATGACCCATTGTACTTCCATCGTTACATAATTTGATTGAGACCAAGAACTCTTGAGCCCCCTTTTCCTGGGTAGATGCCCTTTGATGAGCAAGAAGAAGAAGGAAACAACAACAATAAAAAAATATGGACAGGAAGATTCCTACAAGACAAGTATAAACACACTCGATTGTTGAAAGAAGTTAGTGGAGGCAAATCCTAAACAAGGGGATATATGGCCATTAACTATATCATATCATAGGGTAGCATGTAAGTTCCAGATAAGGGGACATATGGCCATCAATTGTTCAAGAGTGTTGACAAAATAGGAAGAGTTAAGAAAGAAACACGAACAATTAAGAAGAATGCAATAGGTGGACTCTTATAGGACAACTATGAGCAACCCATCATATTGAGTTACATGACAACATCATATTCGAGAAGATAGTGGAGATTAAAGGGTGTGGGATAAACAACACTCAAATCATCTATTTTTTTGGTTAAATTTGATCCTAAATTCAATTGGAGTTATGTTGGAAGTCATAGTTCCATCTATATGATGGGAACTTTATCCATAGAACTTTTCCCTTGAGATTTCTCGTCAATTTTTAGACAACCTAGATCATCAATTTTTTGAAACAATGATTAGAACGCTTTGACTTTCCAAAAAATGAAGCTCGGGGAAAATGGAATGATGTGAGTACCCATAATCAACACCAAGCCTAAAGAGATAAAAGAGTATATGCCTACAAAATAATTTTTGAAATGCTTTTGTTGCGTAGAAGTATGTGTTTTCCAAAGTGAAAATGATGGTACAACCTTCCAACAGATTACAGGTATTGTAGGGATTTTGATTGTTTCCTCGATCACCCTCTACCACCTCCTCCCATTCAAAGGAGTAACAACCCTCACATGAGACCTAATAATCACTATTTTAAATCCTTCGGTTCTTTCATGTCATTAAGAATCATCTTTCAAGATAACTTTGAAATAAAGTCACCATTGAAATCCTTCACTCCTTTCATGTAATTATGATGCATCTTTAGAAGGAATTTTAAAATAAATTTATCAAGGTATATTCTTTTCCAATGTATTTTCTGGTGAAAATGAAGTAGTTGTAGCTGAAATGAAATTCTATTTATGTAGAGCCTAGTTATTTTTAGGACTCAAACTAATTAAAAGTTTTCTAAAATCTCCTACTTTAATGACTAAAATTTAGTTTAGAATTTCTTTCATGATTTTCTTATACTTGGAATAAACCAGGAATAGACAGTAACAACATAGTAATATCAACAACAATAACAAAATAATGATAACAACAAAATAATACATACCTCCACTTGCAGGTTGGTTTATCTGGTCACTTTTCTATCTGATCTTGTTCTGGTTCTTGCCCAGATTGAATATTAACCTCCCAGCCAACTAGGAACATCTTGTCTGGCTCCATGAATCCTTGTAGTTTCCTGGCCCTCAAGCCCAAATTTCCCAGTAACAACAATGCCCTGTGAGAGTTCCCCAAAACAAGCTCTTCCAATTTCCTCCTCGTCCTCTATCTTACAGAAATTCAGAAATCCTCAAACAAGAAATAATCTCCTCTTCCAAGTCCTCCCCTTCTTCATTATCCTCATCTCTGAAATCCCCCTCATTAATTCCCAACAACCTTATCCCCCCATTAATTCCCCAACATCCTTATCCCCACAGTAATTACTTCACCCACCTTTTAATAATAAAATAATAAAACACTCATTAATATATTTTAATAATTAATTAAATTTAAATTAAAAACTATGATAAAATTAATCAATTTGGGTTGTTACATACACCCACCCTTCAAGAAACTTTGTCACGAATTTATAGTAGGTTACAATACAAGGGTAACGACACACGATTCATACATCTACCACAAATAATCAACATCATCAATTTAAAACACTCATACATACTAGTGCACATGTGCAAGGCATACATGTGTAGCTAACACATACAAGACTCTTACATGTACTAATTAAAATAATTATCACACTTAAATTAATTCTTGAATGCGTCCAATCCAATCAACGAGACCATTCAGTTCATAAAAGATAGTAAATTATTTAAAATGTTCACAAAATTCCTCAATGACAATAATTTAGCACAAGTAACATGCACTTAGATAATTGTATATATATATATATATATATATATTATTTTTTTAATCAAAAAGAGGAAATCAAGAAATTCTTCTATAAGGCAAAATCCCCACACACTCTCAACTACTTCTATTCATCATTCCTCCCTAACTTACTTCCATCCCTATCCTTCCTCTGTTGGACTATCTTGG